>WSFP011446386.1:0-20109 GCA_009831015.1 Picea engelmannii | reverse complement strand
TTTTCCATCATCACAATCAGCATCTATGTTGGCACATTCAAATTCATTCTTTGATTGCAAGAAATTTTCAATCTATTCATCATTTCCAAAAACTTGGCAATACCTGATGTTGTCTGGGATAGCAAGTCTGCACTTCACTTCAACTGTGTACTGGTGATTAGGATGAAATGGTATCTTACAGGTAGTTGCAGAGGTATCCATACCATCATCAAGAATTTTTTGGTCTCTGGGAATGGCTAGAAAATCATATTCAGTAAAGCACTGCAGAAAATCTAGGACAACATTTATGTAGGCTCTCAATCTTGGGTGTTTAGCAGAGTATTCACCTTTTATCTATTTTATTATTAGTTCAGAAACACCCCTAATTGAAATTCTCTTAGCACCAAAATTCTTTAATAGTTGTAAACCTAGCATTAAGGCTTCATATTCAGCTATATTGTTGGTACACTAAAAATTTAACTTATAGGAATGACCTTATGTTGGCATAGGGGTAGACCCAGGGTTCAATGCTACAACAACGCACCAACAAAACCCTAACTACCATCCCTTTCGGAAACACCTGCAAAGAAGATGAAGTCTCACCCTAGGTAGAGGCGGGGATGGTTGTAGGACTCAGGTGTCTACAACCTTAACTGGGACACAGATCTGTGATTGTAATACTTAACAGAGCACTTAGCACTGATAGGTCATCAATATTTAACCACTATCTACTCTGCAGATAAAATAGAGCATCGCATCATTCATTCATATATGATGTATCTAAGTAATTATCATAGAGAAGTAGGTTAGATCTAACAGATTCAGGCACTAGCACATTCATACAAGTCAGATCTAACATCCATATACATCATTAGCACAAAGCATAAATAGATCTATCTATCTATATCAAAACACTTAGCATGTAAAGACATAAACACATCAACACATTGCACAAAGTAGAGCAACACAACATATACGTGGTTCACCCCCACCCTGGGGCTACGTCCACCAACTCTTCTTCTCTTCTATTATCTTTGGTTAATCGGTTACATGCACAAAGCTCAAAACCCTACTCCACATAGGACAGGATATCTGCGTGCACTTCTCCAGATCCTCCTTCCCTGAGCTAGGATACAACACTAAGCCTTCTACAGTCACTTGCACTCAACTCTGCAAGCTTCACATAGTATGCACAGAGCACTTACAATCCTTCAATCACATAGATATAACACTTAGCCATTCATAACTGCTCTCTTATTACATTTCCTAGACATATATTTATACTTTGCAAAATAGGCCTAAACATGGGTAAACCCATGGGCCGACATCCCATACCCATTACATAAAAAAAGGACCCAAAAAGGGGCCAAGATCCCATGATATTTGCTCCATCTTGCGCTCCTCCTTCGACAGGATGTCAAAGTCCCAAAATAGGTCAAACTTGACCAAGGATATCCCATAACTTGGTCAAGGGATAACAGGCCCCCAACACTCACCTGTGACTCGTCCCAAGTCACTCTGATCTAGGTAGTTCTGCTTCGAAACCCTCGAGCTTGTCTCGAGCTGCTTCGACTTGTTGTTGTGCTACGGCCTCTTGTTCAGCGAACTCTTGTATGACTGTGTCATTGACAGGTCCTGCCAAGCGTTGTTCAGTTGCAGTGACAACCTACTCCAATTCTTCTCCTCGACCTTCGAACTCTGTGAAAAATTGGTAAGCCTTATCTTGTACAGGTTGGAGCCTCTGAGTTACTTCCATAACTCTTCTCTGGATAGTGTGGATCTATTGTTGGGTAGTGTGTTTCTCTTGGGAGCGCTTCATTATTTCCACAGCTAACAAGGGCTTCAACTGCGCTTGTATCATTTCGGCTTGATACTTTGCCTCTTGGAGATGTGACTCCAGTTCCTTCAGTTCTAGATTCTCAGTGATTTTCTCATAGGTCTGGGCACTGTGATCAGTGATTTGCTTACATTCCATGGCAAGGGATTTTATTCTCTCAACTGCACTTCGAGCAGTTGCTTCTCTTTGATCCCTTAAATCATGTGGGGTCTCAGGCACTGCGCGAAGCTCTAAGTCTGCTATGTGTTGTTGTAGCTACTGGATATCTTCTGCGAGCTTCTCTACTTGATGCGTGACTCGATCCTCTACCTTTATTTCTATGACTGTCACAGAGCGAAGTGATATACTGACTGCTTCTTTCACTTCGAGTTGCTCCGCGAGAAATTGTTATTTTCCATGCTATATATATGCTTTTTCTTAATCAAACTTTGCTTGGAGAGCAATATTTTCCTGTTCTGCAGCTCGACGCTTCTCTACAAGTAATCCTTGCACTTGCTTCAAGTCCTGGGTGGCTTGTTCTGTTTCTTGTTGTGCTCGTCGAAGGTGAGCTTCAACTGTATCAACTAGTTGGTGGAGTTGGGTTGGATCATCTCCCAACTCTGGTTCTCCCAATGGCAAGGGCACAGTGGAGACTGCGCAGCTAGACAAAAGGGTCTGTTGGACCCCTCGAAGCTCGATTTCAATTCTATAATACATTTCCTCTTGCTTCGCTCCTTGTTTCTCTGTTATTTCCAGTGAAGCATCGTTTAGGGCTGCTGTGATGAAGTCAAAATCATCGGAGGTGAGGACAGTCTGCATCATAGTCATGGTGGATTTCGATTTCTTCTAGGAAGAAGGTTTTAGGGGGGAAACCTTCATCCTCTTCAAGGGATCAACCTCGTCTCTGGATGGTGTTACTTCATTGGTATTATGTTCAACTTCTACTTCGTTATCACCCCCTCGGTCAGATGACACTGAAGGAGTCTTTCCTGAGGTGATGCTTAAGTATTGGACCTCCTCGGTCTTCTTTTGTCTGTTGGTTTCGGGTGGATTCTATCTTTATGAGTGTCCTATGGGATGTCAAGATCAGATATCTATGGGATGTCAAGATCAGATAGTGATTTCTTCAAGGTCTTCTTCTGTAATATTATAATTGACTGGAGTTGCTCTTGATGTTCATCTGCTCGCGTTGTAATGTAGATGAAGTTTTGATCTGCAATGAACTTCATCAGGGGTCAGAACCTTTGTAAAGTGTTTGGAGTCATGTGAGGCTCGGCTTCGATGGCTCACATTAGTTGGAGGTAGTATGTATGAAATTGTTAGCGATATTTCTTGTAAGGGGGTTAGAATGCAAAGGAATGGGTTAAAAACCCACTTGTCCTAAGTTCGGGTGCTAATGCGCCCATGATTAAATGAAAATAAATTCTGGACGGCAAGGATCGCGGTGCCCGGATCAACGGCGCAGATGCGATTCCGGACCCCCCCCCCCGCCTTTCTACCTTTAAGCGGGGGGGGGGGGGGGATCCGGAATCCAGTGCGCACCTCTTCAACGGCCAAGATCGTAGCGCCCGGATCAATGGCGATAAAGGCAATTCCAGACCCCCCTTCCTTTCTACCTTTAAGCGGAGGGGGGGGGTCCGGAATTGGGCGTACAGCTTTCCAACAGCCCAGATCAGCACGCCCAGATCAACAGCGCTTGGATAATCTCGTCCTTCTCAACAACTCTGTGTTTAGCAAGGTGGGCCTCCTTCCCGTCATGTCAGCTTGCAGACCTGTCCTCCTCCTGGCCGTGCGATGAGGCTCGCGCCCTTCTACCCTCTCCTCATCTTCTGACATTTGTCGCTCCCCCCTCTCTTGGTCCACATGGTCCCTTTCCCAATCCATTCATCGCCTGCCACGTATCTCTTTCCCTCCACATCATCCTCCCACTGAATTACGTCTGTCACGTCCACTCTCCTGCCTACTCCGCTTATACCCTTTTTCCATGTGTCATCCCCTGCCACCTCTCTCACACCTCATCACCCCTTACTTCACCCCTGCGGTTGTGACCCTATCACTCCGTTGCCGAGCCTCGCCTTCTTCGCTAGCCTCCATATCCATCTTTCAATCCATTCATTTAGTCCAGGTGGCAGCGCGAGGAGTGTTCCACATCCCAAAGTGTTGAGTTGGCCAAGCCATTCTCAATCCCAACGAAGCAGTTATTGAAGCGGTTGGTGGTGGTTAGACATCGCCTCCGCCATAATGGGAGAGCACGGCAATGAATTAAAGGCACGTTGATTCGCCGTTGGAACTGTCAAAGAGTCAGATTGCGTCTGACATAAGTTGCACGATCCTTCAGAGGTTGACTGTCAGAAGCCATGCAGACACAAAGCTTTCAATGCATGTCTCGATTCCGCTGCTATTGTTGTTCTGAGTATATGAAGGCGTTTTCGCCATTTTTGTATCTATCAATGGTAGAGCTAAGCTCCCGACTGTAATGTTTTAACGACCATTCTGGTTTCCTGGTCATGTATTTGTGTTTGAGACTTCTTGGTTTATGACAAACAGTTCTCCTTTTTCATCTATGTTTCATCTCATGCCAGTGAGTTCACAGTCGAAGGATTCGCGTGGATTATTGAAATTCTGTTATGATAAAGGATTTGTTGTGACATTATTGTATTCTCTGGTTTTCTGTATTTGAATGTAAGAGGATCTTACGCTCAAATGATTTCTTCTCCAGTCTGTTATGAACTTGATGTTTGTGATATAACTTCGCACTCTTCTCATGCAAGTCTTCCCCCCTACTCACCCTTTATTGCAACTTACTGTTTGAAGTTTATCAAGACCTCACTCGTCCATGCATGCCTGGCCTAGTTTCAGAGTTGAGACGATTGTTCTGAGTTTTCCTCCATTTGATCACCTCTTTAAAACAAATCGTGACATTAAACTGATGGGTGTCAGGCTCTGCTCTTGCAAGCAATCCAGGAGTGACTTCTGACGCCAACATTTCTGGCACCGTTGCCGAGGACGATGTTGAATATTTTCCCCAGATTTGAACGATAAAGATCAACTGGTTCTGAAGGTGCATCCGATATCAGAACTTGAAGATTGCTACTATGCACCTGGTGACTCCATTGTGACGACTCCACTGAGGAGAACCTGCTCTATCAACTGTGGCTTCGAGAGGCAGACATACGAGGTCTAATCCACATTTGCCTTTAGCTACACCAGAAGCTGACGCGGAAGCGGTGCGCAGGAAGGGAAAAATCTCTACGAGAGAAGTTTCCATCGCCGAAATAGGTAATACGCCCTCCCCTTCTGTGAGAAATCCATTTTCTTATTCACAGCTTCCTAGTCGTCCTTCCTCTGAGGTTTCCCATTTTCTGAATTTCGGGAGTGTTCCTGTTGAGTTTTCTCCTCCTGGTCTGGTATCAAGAAGAGAGATCCTTGTCACTCCCCCCTCCCTAGAGGTCGTGCCTCATCACAGACCTCAAGCTTCTGAAGGTTTCACCACCCCTCCTTTTGTTGCTACTACTGCACAGAGAGAAGCATTTGCACACTCAGGTCCTTTGGCTCTCTCTCTGTTTTCTCCGTTGTCTCCTCCAAGAACCTCTTTTCTGACATCTCCCATCCATACTCCTTCTCCTCCGAGTTCTCCCCTACCTAATATCCCTATGGCTGGTGCTAATCCCCCTCTGAACAGAATGGATGCCATAGTTGCTACCAGATATGCTCCTTTGATTCTACCCCATCCTCTGAATCCCCTCCCTGCTGGAGATTATTTGAAATATATGCCCAAGTTCAGTGGGGAGGGAGACATAATTGTTGAAGAGCACTTAGCTTCTTTTTACATCTATGCAGACAACTTGAATATCGAGAGTGAAGATGTATGGATGAGAGTCTTTGTCCAGAGCATGGATGGAGAAGTAAGGAAATGGTTCAGAGGACTGGCCCCTGGATCTATTGCTGGTATTGAAGCCTTAGATAACGTTTTCCTGAGGCAGTGGGGAGTTTGGGTCTCTGAGGAAGATGGAAGGAGAGTCTATCTCAAAATTCTCCAAAAGATTTAATAAGATGTACAATAAGATCCCTGCAGAGATTAAGCCCTCAGAAGCCTCTGCCCAAATTTCTTATGCGGGTGTGTTTGATCCTGATTTTTGCCTACTATTGAGAGAAAGAAGATCTACCTCCCTAGCTCAAATGCAAGACGTTGTCGTAGAAGTGGAATCCAACATATTGGCAGCTGACAGACTGAGGAACAAATCAGACGCAAATAGAAGAAAGGGAAGATCTAAAGCCTCAACTTCCAGCCCATCATTGCCCCACCCTCAAGTGAATGAACTGGCCGAGATGATGAAGTTTCTAACCGAGGAGATGGAAAGGTTGAAGGTAGAAAGGAAACAAGCATACAAGGGCCCTCAAAACACTGAAAATAAAGGAGGCTTCAGGAGGCCAAATAATATTGGTCCCCCAACTATGCACAGAGAGAGGGGAAGAGACAGAGACAACCAGAGAATTCAGGCCCCTTTTCAGAACCATCTGGTTGCCCATGAGGAGGAAAGAGAAGCAGATGAGCTAGATCCTGAAATCCACTGCCTAGAAGACACTCCTCATTTCCCTCATCTCACTCAGATGGATTATGAAGATTCTCTCATGGATGGTCAGCTGAATGAATTAAGCAAGGGAGACAAAGCTAGTGGCGGTCGAGGCAGGTACAACCTGAGGTCCGACAAAAGGGTAGCAACACCTGATGTTCATGAGCAATCCAATAAAACAGAGAAGCCTGCTAATGAAGTAGCAGATGCTCACAGAGGTAAGAAGGCCCAAACTCTCTCTCCCATTGTCCATAACCATGTTCCTGAAATTAGAGAAATCCCAAAGCCTATGTATTCTTTCAATTTCGAACATGAGATTCAAAAGATCAGAATCCCTATGCCACTCACTGAGTTAATTAAACATGGGGAATTCGAAAAGCGCTTCTTTGAGTTGTTTAAATCTGAAGCCTCATGCCCTCTCACAAACTCCATAAACCTCCAAGATGAAAGGCCTGCAGTTGTACTAGGTCCCATGGTAGAAGACAGAGATGATTCATCCCCTCCCTTCTACACATCCCTGAACATACATGACAAGGTGCTGCATAATTGCCTTATGGATTCAGGGGCCTCTCACAACCTCATGCCCAAAACCATCATGGAAGAATTAGGACTGGAAGTCACCCGAGCCTATCATGACCTCTATTCTTTCGACTCCAGGAGGGTTCAATGTTTGGGAGTAATCAAGGACCTGGTGGTTTCCCTGTTTCAGCTGCCCATGAAGAGTATGGTCATGGATATTGTGGTAGCTGATGTCCCCCCTAATTTTGACATGTTGTTGTCGAGATCTTGGATAAAGAGACTGGGGGGAACCTTGCAGATGGATCTCACATATGCCATCATTCCATTCTTTGGAGGGGAACATAGGAGATTGTACAGAGAAGCCCAACTGGCCTACATAATCAGTGATGAAGCCAACCATACCAATCATCCCATCTATGCCTTGGACACTGATTTAGGCTCAAGTTTACTACAGCTCACCCACACCCCTGAGGCTCCTTTACAGATTAGAAAGCAGCTCATTCTTAATCAGGAGACTCCCCCTCCAACCACCTCTGTTTGGAGGATGTTCTTTGATGGAGCTTCCTCCAGTATGGGTGCAGGTGCCGGAGTGATATTCATATCACCCTGTCTAGAGACCATATCTCTGTCATACAAGCTAGAATTCGAAGTCACCAACAATGTGGCAGAGTATGAAGCTCCAGTTCTGGGATTAAGAGCTGCCAAGGAAATGGGAATTAAAGAGATGGCTGTGTTTGGAGATGCAGAGTTGATCGTTCAATAGGTCAAAAATGGTTATCAGGCTAAGAATCCTCGGCTCAGGAATTACAGGAACGAGGTTTGGGACCTAGTTAATAATTTCTTCCTGGCTTTTAACATCTCTTTCATTCCAAGGGAAGAAAATGCTTCAGCTGACTTTTTAGCTTTCACATCTAGTGTGCTCGAAGTTCCCACGTTACCCACTATCGGGTCTGATGTTGAAATAAAGTACAGACCTTCTATACCAGACAATGTCAAATACTGGAAGGTGTTTTAAGATGATCAAGAAATTGAGAAATTTCTCCAGTCCATTGATGATTTTTCCACAATGCACATAGATGAGAATCCTGATGAGGAAGATGATCATCACCCTAGGGAATTTGTGAGTGAAATTGTTGATCACCGGATCATTCAGCTACCGACAAATCACATTCCGAAAGGACTGATCCCATTAGAAAGATTGTTCAATGGGAATGATGTGGCAGTGAAGGGTAAAGTTTCAGGTGATAATGATGACACAGTTGAATGCAACATAGGCACACCTGAGGAGCCTAAATTGGTCAAGTTGTCAAGGAGTTTGACTGAGGAGCAGAGAGTCGGATATACTAAGTTGCTGAAGGAATTTGTTGATGTGTTTGCATGGACCTATGAAGACCTCAAAACGTATGACACATCAGTCATCGAGCACAAAATCCCACTGAAAGAGGAGGCTAAGCCATTCAAGCAGAAGCTGAGACAAATAAATCCCATGTTGCTACCTATCATGGAGAAAGAGGTAAAGAAGTTGTTGGATGCCCGGATCATTGTCCCCTTGAGATATTCTGAATGGGTATCCAATCTGGTCCCAGTGAGAAAGAAGAGTGGGGAAATCAGACTCTGCATTGATTTCAGGAACCTGAATAGAAGTTCCAGAAAGGACAATTATCCCCTGCCCAACATGGAACATATATTACAGAGAGTCACTGGCGCATCCAGGATATCCATGATTGATGGTTTCTCTGGATACAATCAAATATCAGTCATGCCTGAGGACAGAGAAAAAACAGCCTTCACCACTCCTTGGGGAACATCCATGTATGCCAAAATGCCTTTCGGACTGATGAATGTAGGAGCAACGTTTCAGCGGGCCATGGAAATAGCCTTCATCGGGGAGAAGGACCAGTTTGTGGTGATATATCTAGATGACATCACAGTCTTCTCTAAGACTGATAAAGAGCACTACTGCCACTTAAAAAGAGTTTTCCTGGAGTGTCGGAGGTATGGCCTATCTTTAAACCCCAAGAAATCACTGTTTTCTATGAAGGAGGGAAAGTTGTTGGGTCACATAGTGTCAGCAGAAGGAGTAAGGATTGACCCAAGCAGGGTGGAAGCGATTCAGGCCCTGTCACTTCCCCGGTCTAAGAAAGAGGTTCAGGCATTTTTGGGGAAGGTTAACTTTCTGAGGAGATTCGTCTCGAACTTTTCCAAGATGGTGAAACACATCACAACCATGCTCAGGAAGGGCCATGAAATAAAATGGACTGATGAACCCAGGGAATCTTTTGTGCAAATAAAGAAAGCATTGACTGAGGCACCTGTATTAATCAGTCCCGAATACTCTAAAGATTTCCTGATTTTCTCATTTGCTTCTGATGATTCGGTAGCTGCAGTCTTGTTGCAAAAAAATGATCAAGGACGAGAGCAACCTATTGCTTTATACAGCAAGGCGTTGAGAGATGTTGAACTCAAGTACGAGATCATGGAGAAGCAGGCCTATGCATTGGTGAAAGCTCTCAAAGCTTTAAGAATCTATGTTTTTCACTCGAAGATCACTGCATATGTCCCTTCAACCTCTGTGAAGGACATTCTTATACAGCCTGACATAGACGGGAGAAGGGGTAAATCGATCGCCAAGATCCTAGAATTTGACCTGGAGATTAAGCCCACCAAGTTGATAAAGGGGCAAGGTTTGGCCAAGCTACTGGCTGAATCCAATTGCAGGGCCTTGGGGATTAAATTCATCAATGAGCAAGCTGAGTCATCTGGCAGTAATTCTCAAACCATCATACCCCTAGCATCATGTCCCTGGTACAAGGATATCTTGTATTTTCTGCAAGAATTAAAGCCCCCTGATGGATTAGGGAAGAGTAGGGCCAGAGCTCTGAAGATCAAAGCGGTTAGGTATTGTCTCATTGACCGAGCATTGTAATGGAGAGACCCTTTGGGGATACTGTTAAGGTGTCTGGACCCACTGCAAGCCCAGAAGGTGATGTTCGATTTCCATAGCAATCTCTATGGGGGTCATCATTTTTGGAAGACCACGGCCCACAAAATCCTCCGGGCTGGGTATTACTAGCCTACCTTGTTTACTGATGTATGTAGGGAAGTCAAGGCTTGCATCAAATGCCATAAGTTCTCAGGTAAGAAGCAACTCAAATCTCTTCCATTAAAGCCTGTAGTAGTTCCGGCACCCTTTCAGCAGTGGGGATTGGATTTCATTGGAGAAATTCATCCTCCCTCAAGTGGCCAGCACAGATGGATCCTCACTACGATTGATTATTTCACCAAGTGGATAGAGGTTGTCCCCACCAGGATCACTTCTCAAAAAGTAATCATCAGCCTCTTGGAAGACATCATAGCCAGATTTGGTTGCCCAAGAAGGATTGTCACTGACAGTGCTTCCCCTTTCAGGTCTGAGCCTCTGATCAAATTTTGTGAACAATTTGGGATTTCATTGGTTCACTCTACTCCATACTATCCTCAAGGAAACGGACTGGCAAAGTCCTCCAATAAAATCCTGATCAAGCTTATCAAAAAGCTATTGGAGGACAATCAGAGGGCCTGGGACTCAAAGCTCAAATTTTCTCTCTGGGATGATCGGATGACAACCAAGAAGTCCCTAGGCATCTCTCCTTTCCAACTTGTTTATGGAATAGAGGTCATTTTCCCCACTCATCTTGCCTTACCTGTGGAAAATTTCCTCCAGGACCTTGAAGGAGAACCTAACCATGTGATCAGAAGAATTCACCAAATGGTGGAAGTACAGCAAATCAGAGAGCAGGTCATGAATAGGGCCTACAATCATCAGCAGAATATCAAACAGGCTTTTGACAGGAAGAACAAAAAGAAGGAATTCATGCAGGGCGACCTGGTACTCAAGTGGGACGCACCCAGGCAGGACAAGGGAAAGCACAGTAAGTTTGACGCCCTCTGGTTGGGGCCTTTCAAGATCCTTGAAGCATGTTCAAACAACACTTACAGGTTGCAGGATCTGGAAGGCAAAGAAGTTTTCAGCAGCCCAGTAAATGGGCATTTCTTGAAAAAATGTTTTTTGTGAGCCACAGTTGGCTCTTTTTGTTTCGTTTTGTACATATTGTTTCTGTTTTTGTTTTTCGGACTAATAAATGACTCCATAGCCCAACAACAAAGGCACTGAATCTGCAAAAGAGTTCTTAGATCATCACAGGGATGACTCTATCCCCCATGGAGCCAGATGTTAGCGATATTTCTTGTAAGGGGGTTAGAATGAAAAGGAATGGGTTAAAAACCCACTTGTCCTAAGTTCGGGTGCTAATGCGCCCATGATTAAATGAAAATCAAGTCTGGACGGCAAGGATCGCAGCTCCCATATCAACGGTGCAGATGCGATTCCGGACCCCCCCCCGCCTTTCTACCTTTAAGCAGGGGGGGGTCCGAAATCCAGGGCGCACCTCTTCAACGGCCAAGATCGTAGCACCCGGATCAACGGCGATAAAGGCAATTCTGGACCCCCCCTGCCTTTCTACCTTTAAGAGGAGGGGGGGGTCCGGAATCCAGGGCGCAACTTTCCAATGGCCCAGATCAGCATGCCCGGATCAATGGCGCTTGGATAATCTCGTCCTTCTCAGCAGCTCTGTGTTTAGCAAGGTGGGCCTCCTTCCCGTCATGTCAGCTTGCAGACTTGTCCTCCTCCTGGCCATGCGATGAGGCTCGCGCCCTTCTGCCCTCTCCTCATATTCCGACATATATTGCTCCCCCCTCTCTTGGTCCGCATGGTCCCTTTCCCAATCCATTCATCGCCTGCCACGTATCGCTTTCCCTCCACATCAGCCTCCCACTGAATTACGTCTGTCACGTCCACTCTCCTGCCTACTCCGCTTATACCCTTTTTCCATGTGTCATCCCCTGCCACCTCTCTCACACCTCATCACCCCTTACTTCACCCCTGCATTTATGACCCTATCACTCCGTTGTCGAGCCCCGTCTTCTTCGCTGGCCTCCATATCCATCTTTCAATCCATTCAGTTAGTCCAGGTGGCAGCACGAGGAGTGTTCCACATCCCAAAGTGTTGAGTTGGCCAAGCCATTCTCAATCCCAACGAAGCAGTTATTGAAGCGGTTGGTGGTGGTTAGACATCGCCTCCACCATAATGGGAGAGCACGGCAATGAATTAAAGGCACGTCGATTCGCCGTTGGAACTGTCAAAGAGTCAGATTGCGTCTAACATAATTTGCACGATCCTTCAGAGTTTGACTGTCAAAATCCATGCAAATGCAAAGATTTCAATGCATGTCTCGGTTCCGCTGTTGTTGTTGTTCTGAGTATATGAAGGCATTTTCACCATTTTTGTATCTATCGATGGTAGAGCTAAGCTCCCGACTGTAATGTTTTAACGACCATTCTGGTTTCCCGGTCATGTATTTGTGTTTGAGACTTCTTGGTTTATGAAAAACAATTCTCCTTTTTCATCTATGTTTCATCTCATGCCAGTGAGTTCACAGTCGAAGGATTCACGTGGATTATTGCAATTCTGTTATGATAAAGGATTTGTTGTGACATTATTGTATTCTCTGGTTTTCTATATTTGAATGTAAGAGGATCTTGTGCTCGAATGCTTTCTTCTCCAGTCTGTTACAAACCTGATGTTTGTGATATATCTTCGCACTCTTCTCATGCAAGTCTTCCCCCCTACTCACCCTTTATTGCAACTTATTGTTTTAAGTTTATCAAGACCTCACTCGTCCATGCATGCCTGGCCTAGTTTCAGAGTTGAGACGACTGTTCTGAGTTTTCCTCCATTTGATCACCTCTTTAAAACAAATCGTGACATTAAACTAATGGGTGTCAGGCTTTGCCCCTGCAAGCAATCCAGGAGTGACTTCTGACGCCAACAGAAACACAGCATTCGACTGCCACTGTTTGTTCATATCAGTTGAATACCACAGGGTAGAAAACTTCGTGGCAAGCAGTTCAAATGGCTCGATGTCTGGGAAGGTCACTCCTTCCGGTATCCCCCGGGAAACAAATGAAATGATGACTAGGATCCAGCTAAAATGAAATTCATAACCTTGATCCTGTGCTTCTCGGAAATCTAGTTCCAACTGGTTAATTAGGTACTTCACCTAGTTCATCTGTAGGCCTTCCGCACACTTCCCTGCGAGGTCAACAACAAATTCGGTGACCTGTGTAGGTCGATTCTTCCTTACTAACTTTCCACCTATCAGATCACATGCTAGGTGCACTGTGCCACTCTGTATGGAAGCTACCTTGTAGTCTCTTGTTCCCTTCTCAACATCGCCATATGTTTCCTTGATCTTCTATGTGAGTGTGCAATCTGTGGATTTTCCTAGATAAAATTCCTGCATATCGGGTCCTTGCATACTCAGTCCTGTGATCATGTGGATCAGTGTTGGGTCAATTTTAATATGACGATCTAGCCATAAGTAGCCTCCATGGTAACACAACAATAGCAGCTTGACACATGCGTTGACTTCCTAATGTATTTTGAAGTGTGGGATCTTCATGACATTCAGCAAGGTGGATTGCGCGAGGTTCATCGTCCACGACTGAGGGATTATCTTCAAGTTCTTCCCTTTTGTTCTAGTTAGGTACTTTTATGGGGTAAGCATACCATATATCTTGCAATATCTGAGGTTGAAGTCGTTGATCTTCAACTCTGTGATCTTATCTTTCTCTGTCTGAACTGCGTGTGTCCCCTTCAAGAGGTACATAGTGACCATGGTGTACTCGAAATATCTTGGCACACTATCACAATTCACCACTCCAGCCAGAGGCGGGATGTAATCAGGCAATATGGTTGGAATTAGTTCTGCATTTGTGAGGTCGTCTTTATGCTTGGTTCTCTTTTCTGCTGATGGTCGGGATGGTCCGGCTCTGTGAGCAGTCAACGGAGAGGCTTTCACCATTCTCATTGATGAATCTTGTATACCTGCAGACATCGACATGACTCTTTCATTCATGAGTTCGATCAGAACTTCTTCGACAATTTTCTCTGCAGCGCTGAACTCGTCCAACATACACGCTCAGGGTTGGAAATATTTGGGTTCGAGGAGTAACTTAGAAACTGCAATAGGATAGAGGGAAATAGCGCAATGATCATTGTGTAAAATCAATGAGTCTACGGGCTTAGATTCATGGTTAGAAAAAGTGTTCTCAGTCCATGGAGCAATGGGATAAATAGATAACTTGGCAACAGATTGCTTACAATGGTTGAGAAGCCTTCATTAACTATGTTATGTTCATTATGGCACGGTCCAACGGTCTAGTGGTGAACCATAAATTCCTTTCTACCCATTCGAGGGGGTCGACTGAACAGTTATATTGGTCCCAATGGCTATATTGCTTTACCCTGGAGAAGTTCCATGTGACATTGTTCTTTTATCCTGGCAGATCTCCAATTTTGCAAATTTTCCTTCTGCGAAGTTCCCTCTAGAACCTTCTGTAACTTTTCGATATTAGATCTCTTCTTACTTAGATTTCTAGCTCTCTTTCCAGTGAGCTTTGTCTCGGTATTCCTTTTTCCATTCTGATTCTTATCTTCTTTTGGCATAGTTACTTCGCGTTGTTGAGATTCTTTCCTAAGATTCGAGGGTGATACTTCTTCTTTATCTGGAACAGGTACTTCAACCTTCTTTGAGTCATCTAGTTTTCTTGCAATTTCGACATCTGGGCCTCTGGTGTTAAATAGCTTCGATCTGTTCTTTTGTTCTTCAATTAAGTGTGCGATCCTTCTAGTCATGAAATATTTTAACTCTTGCTTCTTCTTCTCTTAAACTTATTCTTCTTCTTTCCTTCTAGCCCGATCTCTTTCAATCAAAGGTTTTCTTAGTAACATGGTAAATGGAGCATTGTTCTCAATAAATTTAATAATCTCAAAATCTTCCTCTGTTGAAGTTCCATTGGCATCCATAGATATCTGGGTGAGCTTTCCACATAGGTTTATCAGCTTTCCTCTAAATAGACCTATTCCTCCCAATGAAGGAGTCATAGTAGGCTTCCCTAAAAGTTCCCAAGTTCTTTTTGTCATGATATTCACATGTGTTTCCTCATCTAGAACACAGTCAATGTCGAAGTCTCCTATTCTTGCTTCAAGGCATTCTTTTTCTTTGAAGATATCTGATAAGATGACATGTCGGTGGTCATCTAGGGTTTCTTTTATCTGTAGCAATACTTTCTCTGATTATTTCTGGGGTTCTTCCATAATCATAGTTTTTGGATCTACCTTAGGGTTTTCTTGGTTCATATTCATTTCTTCAAGCTTAGCAATCATTCTAGGGAAATCCAATACTTCATGGTCCATATCTTTGCAACAAAGACAACTAAGTCTTCTCCTAGGTCATTCCTTAGCAAAATGTTCTGGTTTTCTGCAACTATAACAGAGGGTTAATCCTCTCTTTCTTTTAAATGATTCCCATCTCTTTCTAAACTACGCGCTAGGGTCATAATAGCTAACCTGCAAACATTTCTTTCTATGATCTTCCATCCACTTGTTAATCCAAACATTCTTTCTATGCATAGGTATAGCATATCTTTCACTATTCTTATCAGATCTACTCATATCAAACCTTCTTTCATCTATTAGTGCCCTAGTTTTCAAGCTAGGACAGAATCTATCAAACATACCTAGATCCATACTTTTGAAACAAAAATTTCCACTTATCTTACTTCTACAGAGCACAAAACTTTTAGATCTAGAATTTTTCACTATTCTTACCTTTATCAGAGAACAGAGCTTGCAGATCTGACCTCTTTTCTTGGCACAGAGATTCACAGGTCAAGTAGAATGTTGCACACTAGGGAAACAGATATACATACAGAGCTTTCACGGTTTTAGGATGGATCTTTTCACAAAGCTTCTTCTTCCTTAGTTCCCATCAATCACAGTTTTAGGTCTCGACAATGGAACCATTTGTTGGCACAGGGGCAGACCTAGGGTTCAACGCTACAACAATGCACCAACAAAACCCTAACTACTGGCCCTTTCAGCAACACCTACGAAGTAGATGAAGTATCACCCGAGGTAGAGACAGGGGTGGTTGCAGGACTCAGGTGTCTGCAACCTTAGTTGGGACATAGATCTGTGATTGTAATACTTAACAGAGCACTTAGCACCGACAGTTCATCAATATTTAACCACTATCTACTCCACAGATAAAATAGATCATCGCATCATTCATTTAGATCTGATGTATGTAAGTACTTATCATAGAGAAGTAGGTTAGATCTAACATATTCAGGCACTAGCACATTCATACAAGTCAGATCTAACATCCATATACATCATTAGCACAAAGAATAAACATATATATCTATCTATATCAAAGAACTTAGCAAGTAAATACATAAACACATCAACACATTGCACAAAGCAGAGAAACACAACATATACGTGGTTCACCCCCACCCTGGGGCTACGTCCACCAACTCTTCTTCTCTTCTATTATCTTTGGTTAATCGGTTACATGCACAAAGCTCAAAACCCTACTCCGCATAGGACAGGAGACCTGTGCGCACCTCGCCAAATCCTCCTTCCCCAAGCTAGGATATAGCACTAAGCCTTATACAGTCACATGCACTCATCTCTGCAAGCTCACACAGTATGCACAGAGAACTTACAATCCTTCAATCACATAGATCTAGCACTTAGCCATTCATAACTTCTCTCTTATTACGTTGCCTAGACATCTATTTATACTTTACAAAATAGGCCTAAACATGGGTAAACCCATGGGCCGACATCCCATACTCGTTACATAATCCCAAATCCCAAAAAGGACCCAAAAAGGGGCCAATATCCCGTGATCTATGCTTCGTCTTGCGCTCCTCCTTTGACAGGCTGTCGAAGTCCCAAAATAGGTCAAACTTGACCAAGGATCTCCCAAAACTTGGTCAAGGGCCAACACTTTCTGTATGATTTGTTTTTGAATTAGAAACCCACACACCCGCCCCTGATCCTTCCTTGCTAACAACACCATAAAAGTCTAATCTCCACAGAGGTTCCTTTTGTTTATCATATTTCACCATTATTATTTCATTTTCTACAAAAGTTGTTTTGTCTTCCTCCATGTTATAAACATCATTTTCTAAATTGGCAATCTATCTTTCCATATCTCCATCATTGTACAAAATAAAAGAATCAAGGTCTGAATGAACATAATATAAGGGATAATCGTGTTGTTTATCCTGACTATTGACCATGTATTTCATCAGTGTCTCCCTATATAATCTCCTATGTTGACCAAATAATGGAATGGTAGCATAAGACATGTCCATTTGAAAGGTACCTTGTAACCTGGATCCTCATGAGCGAGACAATAACAGGCCATATTTAGGAGGTATGTCTGCAACAACTATGTCCATTACCATACTCTTGGATAGGATTTGTGCTAAAGTAACACACAAATATTTGATAAGACCTATGCATTTTACTTTACTTGAATCAAACGAACATAAATATTTGTATGGTCTAGTGATATCAAGTCCTAATTTTTCCATAACATCCTTAGGCATAAGGTTGTGGGAAGCACCAGAGTCCAGCATGGCATTGTGCAAAATCTTGTCATGAATGTTTAAACTGATGTAAAATGGAGGAACAACACCACTTTCAGATTTTCCATCAATTGCAGGCCCAAATAATAATTATGGTTGATCATCGGCAATGTTACTTGTATCTGTACCTACCTCTATATTCAAATCTTTTATCACTTGTGATCTGTAAGAATTCGTATTCATTAACTCTGTTAGAGTATTGGGTATCTTGAGTTTCACCAATTTACTTTCCAAGTTTAATGAGGTTTGACTTTTATTTTGGTTAGAGAAATCTGATTTCTCAACAAAATTCTTCTATGAAGTATCTTTGGGCTGGCTGGTGGAGGGAACATCAGTTTGAACTGTTTTTGAGACAAAATCAGATGTTCTTTTGGTTGGGACATGTGAGTTTTTCTTAGAGGGACTATCAGGAACTTTCATGGCAAGTGTGTTAGTTCTCTTTCTAAATTCAGGAGCTTTCTTAGTTGTATTATCATTAGACTTCTTACTTCTTAGGTTATATTGCCTATGAACTTCCATAATTTCATTTTCAAAAGCTTGTTGATCTGATTCTTCCTCATCAATTTCAATTTGTGAAAGAAGGAAAAGGCCATGTTCTTCTTGGGTAAGAAAAATAGAATCATTATCATTTATTCTCATTGAATTAATGTGAACATCATTAAGTCCCTCAATTGTTTCTTCCCCTTCATCAGCATAATTTTCTTGAAAAGGGGGCCTAATCTATTGATCTGGGAGTCTTTGTTTTCTTTGTTCTCTTGGTTCTCTTTGTCTGATTTGGGGTTGATTTCTCCTAAAATTAGGATTCTTGTTTTGGGGACCAGCTTGATTTTCTCTTGGTGGAGTCCTATCAGTGATATCTAATCTTTCCATCATCCTTTCCATGGTTCTGACTAAGGAGTCTATATTAGCATCAGCAGAAGAGGTAGATGGTTCTTCCTTTATAATTACTCTCCTCTATGTTCTTTGTCTAGCTCTCTTAGCTAACATATTTTCATCTACACTCACAACATATTTTTTCATTTGTTCCAAAGTTGCAAGGTTTCTTTCTCTCAATTGATAAGATGTGTCAGCATCAAAACCATCAGGAAATTTGATCAAAGCTAAACCTTGAGGAGGTTTAATGTTTGTTGGAATTGCATTATAAATATTGTTAAATATAGTGCAATAATCATGTACACTTTCCCCTTGGTTTCATTTAATACTTTCATATTCAGTTATGATTTGAAGGGGATTTTTCTTGACTTCCCATCTTTTGAAAAATGATTGATAAAAGGATGTAATGTCATTCAGGCTAGCAGTTGGTAAGACTTTGAACCATTTCCTAACTTATCCATTTAAGCTTTGGGAAAACAACATCATTTTGTTATCTTCTTCATCAACTTCTTGCAGGTCAAAGAAGTCATTCATCTTGTCAACATGTTTTTGTGCAGTCATATTTTCAGTGCCATCAAAGTTAGGAATCCTAGTTTGATAATCCTAGGGCACATTATGTAATGGAGCAGTAAAAATGAGGGGAGCATATCTTGCTACCATGATTGGTGGAGGAGTGTTATCAGACTAATCGGTAAGTGCAGACACAAACAGATCTCCCTAACTTCCACATGAAACTAGAACAAAACATAACAGAATACATACTTTGCCTTAAACTTCATTATCATATAAACTAGTTTAGTGAGGTACAAGTGACATGCCTTTTAAACGATGCTTGATCCTCTCTAGTGTCGTCCTTGTAGCTCCTTCCTTGGGTTTGCAGAATGGTAATCCTATCTAAGAAACACAAACCAACAAAGAGGGAAAACAAAGATATGTATATTCTAATGAATTCTATGTATAAGATCAAGGAATTATACAATAGAAGACGAGATGTTTTTATAGGGAATAAATTTATTGTTGTATTAAATTAAATGGAAAGTGGAGAATACAACCCATGCCTTAATGTTGCAAGGTCCCCTTTCAATGGCTCTTTTCTTCAAGACACACACATTTGTTCCAATGCCTTGAATGAAGAAGATCCACAATCTGACTTGAAGAACTAAAGCAAAGCTCTCAACCATAATCTAAAGTAGAACTCTCCATGTAAATCTTATATTATTCAACCTTCGCCTTTTCCATGAGAGATACCTCTTTATATAGTGTAAAAGACAAATGGGTGAGGATATCAGGATGATCCCATAAAATCAGATAAGCGAGTAAGATCCAAACCGATCGGAGGCCACCTCACCTTCTAGAATATCCCCTTCTAGAACATTCGTGAATTTTGACTTTTCCTTTACTTTAAGCATCGCCGCACATTGTCCACAAGCAGCATGCAATGATGTCGCATTCCAGTTTTAGGGAAAAGTGTGATGATCAGGCATCGTCGCACCCCATGCATATAGAAAGGTGCGACAACCTTCCTTGTTATGGTTTTTGGAAGAGAAAATCAAACCACTTTTCTCATGGATAAAGTCTCTTCTGATATTTTTAGGGAACATGAACACATATTTTCAGTTGATCATGGAGGTGACCAAAATAATGTGTAACAAGGAGGATGGATAGTAGGAACTCATGTGACAGGATAGATCAAAACCTGTGAAGTGATTGGAGAAGTAGTGGAAGATATGGAAGAAGAAGGGCTGGAAGATATACGATGAACTAATTTAGGATTGATAGATTATGTAGAGATGGTTAGGGAA
>WSFP011446385.1:0-20109 GCA_009831015.1 Picea engelmannii | reverse complement strand
TTGTAATCATCTTCTTGCGAATGTGAGTAGCCGTCACATCTCTTCTTAGAGATAAGCTGCCACCATTCTAGCGAGTCTTTCACTCTGTATTTTTACAGTCTCTGTACATTTCTTTCATTAATAGAAATCATGTATTACTGTATCTCTATGTTTATGGTTGCATCTCTGATATATTTCTATTATGTTATTGGATATATGCAATATCTCTGTGTATTTCTTTATTATATCTCTGCTCTCATTTCGTGCTGAAAATAATCTGGATCAGTGGTATCAGAGCAGGCTGCTCTTGATCATTTTTTTCAGTGCATGTCCCTGACAAGGTTCGAGTATAGCAAGTTGGGTCTCGATCTTGTCTCTCTTGAAGACAATATCTCTTGTACACCCAAGAAACCCTCAATGGTGGAAGAAAAGAAAAACGACGGAGCAGACGATCCTATCAATCTGTTGCTTGAGCAAGCTCTCACACAACAAAGGGATGAAATGATGGAGAATTTTGCCCACATCCTTCAACACCTGCCGATAGAATCAGGCACATCTTCATCAAGTGGCCACTTTGGAGGAACCTCGTATTTGAAGGACAGATAGATGCAGAAGCCCTAGAAAAATGGTTAACTCTACTAGAAGGTTATTTCTCTGTTCACAACTTTTTCAACGAAGAAAAGATCACCTTCGCACTCCTTAAAGCTCTCCCTCATGTCAAACATTGGTGGGAAACTTACTGGGAGCAAAGTTCCACAGAGGAGTTTGGAATATATGGGGCCGATCCCACTTGGGATTTTTTTGTGGATGCGGTAAAGGAACAGTATTACCCTGTTGGAAACTATGAGGACCAGTACATGAGATGGACCACACTGCAGCAAGAGAGGGGCCAAGCAGTTCTGGAGTTCACCAATACCTTCCATACCTTGCGCACCAAGCTGGGTATCAAAGACTCCGAATGACACTTGGTTCTGAAATATTGTGGGGCTCTACATAGATACATCCAGACTGAAATGGATTTTCTGGACATCTCATCACTTGGTGTTTCTTATCGATATGCTGTTAAAATTGAGCAAAAATTTAAGCACCAGAACAAACGAAAGTTTGGGTCTGCAAATCCGTAACAACCAAAGTATGACAAAGACGGCCCTAACAAACAGTTTCCCGAAAACCAGTTCAAGACATAGGAAAAGAAGGGTCATGGGAAGACAAAGAAGGAGACCAAAAAATGGTGTGATTTCCACAAAAGCCCCTGGCACAAAACTGATGAATGTCACTCAAAACAGTCATTGGTGGCCAAGATCAAAGACAAGGAGCCGAACCTTGATTCAGAATCTGATTCTGAAAAATACTGGTAAAGGACAGATCATTGATGCAAACCCCACTGCTATTGTCGCAACCGCAGCAATTCAACTAGAAGAACCAACAGATCCCGAAGAGGGGGAGCACCTTTTTCATTCATAGATGTGGGTGAAGGGGACCCCGCTGCATTTTATTGTTGATAGCGAAATCCAGAAGAACCTCATCTCAGCAGAGGTCATCAAATAGTTGGGATTGTCGACAACACCACACCCGCAACCATACAACATTGGGTGGCTTCGCCAAGGACGAGATCTTCGTGTCAGCCAATAGTGTTGATTATCATACGACATCCAACCCTTCAAGGATGAGGTATTATGTGATGTTGCTCCATTGGATGTCTGTGATGTGCTCTTGGGCCAACCATATATGTGGAGACGCCATGTTTTTTATGAGTCTCGACCCCGTAGTGTCATTGTTACTTTGGGGGGTCATCTCTACAGAATATCAGAGGTAGTTCTGACTACTGTTCCACCTAAAAACTATCACAAGGTAGTATCTCATACTACAAAATTCAGCTTCTTCACGATCTCTTCAAAAGGAGAACAAAAGGACACTGCACCCACTACAGCCTTGCCCCCAGCACCTTCTATCCAACAGAAGCAGGTCGACAAGGTTGCAGAAAAGCACAAAGATTCATTTTGCACACCGTCCTCTCATGTATCTCGAATTGTTGAGAAACCTCAAACTCAAAAGGTTCGTGACAGACTTCCACAAATTGAGCAGCGTGACGTCTCCAACAAGACAAGAAGCTCACCAAGATGCAGATTCAACAAACGCTTTTCCCTCTCCCCTGGGAACTCAATGAAATGGAGACCATTTCTTCCTAAGGAGGGAGGATTGATCCAGGTGGATATCAATGGCCACCCACCTTTACCGACTGGCTCAAAATAATTTTCTGCCAATTTTGGCAATTTACTATTTTTAGCAGGTTTTAACTTCTGAGGCCATTTTGAGGGCCTAAATGAATATTTTTCAATATAGAGGTTCTATATGATATCTAAAGGCATGATTTAACCCACAAAATGAATCTCCTCGATGATACCTTTCCAACGAGCTATCATACGCCTAAAACGGAGATCGTATGCAAAAGTTATGACCCCGAGAAGTTGATGTACTAGCTTACCCAAACGGGGCCCACATGAATTTTGGTGCTTCATCTCGTAGGGTTAGGTTTTTGGATATCTAGGACTTTTGGCATTCCTGTTTATTGTAAAAAAGGCCTTCAAAGCCTCATTGTAATCATCTTCTTGCAAATGCGAGTAGTCGTCACATATCTTCTCAGAGATAAGCTACCACCATTCTAGCGAGTCTTTCACTCTGTATTTTTACAGTCTCTGTACATTTCTTTCATTAATAGAAATCGCGAATTATTGTATTTCTGATATATTTCTATTATGTTATTGGATATACGCGATATCTCTGTGCATTTCTTTATTATATCTCCGCTCTCATTTCGTGCTGAAAATAATCCGGATCAAACAAGGGGTCCCACCTACTAGTATATTATTAATATAATTAAATAATAAATCTTGGCAATCATTTGCGAGCATGGTACCCAATGTTGTGCTTTTAAGCATCAACAAACTAGTGACTCAATAGGTAAATTTTTTTCCAATAGATTAAGAACTCAGAATCTCCAGTTTCGCAGACCGATGAATTGTAGATCAAAGAATTATTGAATAGAATGATTATGCAACAGGGGGAGCAAGGCGGTTTAATGGAAATATTGATCCAAGACTTTAGGAATAACTCATGAAAAGTGTTATGTATGAGGGGGTTTGGTCCTGTATGCATAACATTTGATCATTCATAGTAAAAGTGTTTCTTGTTTTAAGGAGAAATTTTCTGGTATGCTCTTTTTAATCTCAGATAGAGGGAAGAAAGGGATAGCGAAATGTAGGGACGAAAAATCAAATCATGTATCTAACAAAAATACTTGGAAGCATAAAGAAATTTCAACGATGTCTACAAGGAGGACATCATGATAGTTGTTTCACTTGATTGTTATTGATCAACAATACTTACAAAATGGCATTGTTATGGAAAAATGGATCCAAAGCTTATTTTTGATAAACAAAAGAAAACAACAAAAGGAAAACAACAAAAAATGAAAAAGCAGAAATGGAAAAGACATAAATGAAACAATAGATAATGAATCAATCAATTAAAAAAAGAAAAAGTAGAACAACAAAACAAAAAATTATATACAACAGTGTATTCCATGCAACGTTAATCATTCAAGTTGGTTCCACATAATGTTTTAAGTGGGAACCATTGGTACTATAGGAAAATAATCGCTCTTCCAAGTCTTTTAGAAGATAAGAATTTGTACCTAGGACAAAAGTGATTTTGAAAGGACCTAGCCATAATTTATGAAACTTTGAATGTCTTCCTCTATCAACATGAGCTAAGTCTCAAAGAAAGACTTTCTCGGTTACTTCAAATTTGACATCTTTTGCACTTTTTTTGAAATATTTCTTCACGTTTTTTTGTCTTCTCTTTATGTTTTCCAAGGCAAGAATTCTTTATTCATTTAAGGATAATAGTGTATTTATCATTTGAGGGATATTGGAAGAATTTAATTATTCAATCTGTAGCATCCCGTAGAGAAGAAAGTTCCAGCTGAGTAGGCAGAATAGCTTCTTTACCATAGACAAGTTGAAAGGGAGTGCAACATGTGCTTACCTTGGTAGTAGTGTGATCTTCCCAAAGGGCGTAAGTGAGGAGGGTGTGACATTGACGAGGCTTATCCTCGATGAGCCTCTTCATGATCCTAACCATATTTTTGTTAGTAGACTCATCTTGCCCATTTCCTTGAGGGTAATAAGTTTATGAGGTGAAATGTTTGACCCCCAATTTAGCTAAAAAATGAGTCAATTTAGTGGAAATGAAAGTGGGACCATTGTTTGTAATAATCTATAAAGGAATGTAAAATATGGATAAAATATTAGTTTCCAAGAAATAAATTACATGTTCATCATGTGAGTGTATAAGTGGGATAACTTCAATCCACTTAGTGAAATAATCAGTGGTTGTCAAGATAAAAACCTGCCTTGCTGAAGATGAAGGATTTAAGGGGCAAATAAAATCTAGACCCCATTTACAAAAAGGAAAATCGAGGAGGACAATTTGAAAAGGCATAGCAGAAATACGTTCTTTCCCAACGAATTTTTGGCACTTGTCACAAGATCTTGTGAAGTTATAAGTATCTCAAAAAATTGAAGGCCAATAATAACCTTTTCTTATGATTTTAAAAGTAGTAGTTTTAGCAGAAACGTTGCCACCAATGTGAATAACAGAATATGAAGATCCATGAGTTTCCTATAAAAATTTATGTGCCTCCTCATTATTCACACATCAGAGTAATATACCATGAGAAGACCTCCTAAATAGAAAGTCTCCTAAAATAATATATCTCTAATATTCCAGACAAAACCTTCTCCTTTGATGAGTATCTAAGTCATCTGGGTATTTCTGATATTGAAAGTAATACACCATATTTTTATACCAGAGATCTTCAGCTATAGAAAGAGTTTGAATCTCAATATAAAACAGTGTTGAAAGAGGATTATCGTGATCGTCAATTATTCACTTTATTCAACATGTTGAGCTAAGTGAAGGGATAAGTCTCGTCCCTTAATTTTTTTTGAATTCATGATGGTTAAATCATGCTCTTGGATTTTGGAAATCCAATGTGCAAGTTTCCATGAAAGATAAGTCTGTGAAAGAAAAAAATTGACACTAGGAAAAGATACTTTTACACGTTTGTGCTTTCCTGGGACAAAGTGGCGAAATTTCTCCACAGCTTTAACAAGAGAAAATGAATGTTTTTCAATATAAGAATACTTGATTTCGTCATCTGGTAAACTTTGACTCATGTAAGCTACAAGTTTTTCATTATTCTGGTCATCACATTGTAAGAGGATAGCATAAACTGCTTCCTCCATGGCATTAGTGTAGATGATAAATCTTTCCCAAAGTTCAGTTTTGCCAAAACTAGTGCAGAACGAATTTCCTTCTTAATCCTTATGAAATAATTTTTGATATATTATGTCCAAGAAAAGGAGCGATATTGCTTTAGAATATTATGAATTTGTTTGACCATCAGAGAAAAATCAGGAACAAATCTACAGACAAAATTGATAATTCCCATAAAGGCTTGAACCTCCTTTTCGGAAGTGGGGGCAGGAAGGTTCATGATAGAAACAATCCTTTCAGGATCTATGCTTGTTCCTGAATCAAACACGATATGTCCAAGTATATTTCTCTTGGTAACTCCAAAAATGTTGAACTTTTTGCATCGCATGAGAACTTTTCTAAGATGAACAAAATGCTCTAGTTGGTTCTTTGAATAAACATTCAAGTCATCAATATAAACCTAGATAATATTACCAATCAGATCATCAAAATCTATTTTTATAGCTCTCTGGAAAGTGGCACCTACATTAGACAAGCCAAAATGCATGAGTTCATAAGCAAATGTGCCCCATCATGTAGTAAAAGTTGTTTTGTATATGTCAGTCCTTTTTACCTTAATCTGATTATAACTAGAGAAACCATCAAGTAAGGACATCATTTGTGACCCTACAACCTGTTGCAAAATCATTTCCATATTAGGGACAAGAAAATGGTATTTTATGATTGCTCTATTCAATGCGTGAAAGTCTACCCACAAACGGATATGACCAGTTGTTTTATGAACATGAACGAAATTGGAAATCCACTCAAAATACTTAATTGGAAATATTATTCCATCCTTCAAAATTTTTTCCAACTCCTTCCGAATAGTAGCTTCAAGCGTGGGGTTAATGGGTCTTTGTTTTTTCCTAAATGGTTTTATCCCTTCCTTGATATCAATGGAATTTTGTATAAGAGCAGTATCAAACCATGAATATCCTTGTATGATCAAGAAAACACATCTTGAAATTCACTTAGTAGTTATTTGAATTTCTCATTTTCTTCGTTGGAACATTGGGCACCTAGCTTAACTATCTTTGGAGATTCGAATGTCCCAAGGGTCAAGTAAATGGTATCACCCACCTTCCTTTTCAAATCCTCTTCCTTACATGTTTCTTTATTGCTCACATCACTTGATGAAAATGAACTCTCAATAGGAGTCAAGCCCTTTGGAAATTTTTTATCTTCCATAGATATGATTTCTTTAGGCTTAAATGGTTCATTTTGTATGAAAGAACATATGCCTTCATAATTAGGGAAAACCTCCCATGATTCTACATTATCTGGAATGTGAGGACGATATAAATATTGAAAAGTACAATCAGGGCTTTGAGGTAGAATTTGTCGAGTAGGAGATGTCGCAAATACAACTAACCTATCGGCCATTGAATTAAGTTCCCTCTTAAAATGAGTGATGTTAAATGATAATGGATTCGATATAAGCACCTAAACATCTTGGATATAACATTTCATCAACTTATTTCTAGGAGAGTAGATATTATGCACAATGTTTACAACAAGTTCAAAATCACCAAAAACTATAAGGTGGCCGCAACCAAGTTTATAAGCATTTTTTATGCCTAGAAGTAAGGCTTCAAATTTAGTGACATTGTTCATGCAATAAAACTCTAACCTATAAGAAAAGTTGTGAATCTTTCCTACAGGAGAGTATAAGATAATTTCAGCTCTGTTACCTTCATTTGAGCATGAGCCATCAAAATTCATGTGCTACATACCATCTGGTAAATCAATTTTTTCTAAAGTTGTGTCACCCTCATCAGCAAAGATAGAGTATACCCCTAAGTCTTCCTCAAGATAATTTACATTCAATTGAGGAATACTCTCTATGTACGGTGAAATTATTCCTTCTCTTAGGACTATGATATTCTTTCCCTTCCAGGGAATGAATAAATGTGCCCCATAAAGAAAAATATATCCACCGGTTAGGGATTTCCAGTCTCTTCCTAGGATAATAGAATAGTTTCTTACCGACATGTTGATTACTTGGATGTTAAGGGTTGTCGATATCTTGATATGTGCACATAGAACTAAGATTACGCCTTTGATTTCACCTATTGTTGACTACTACAGACTGTTATAGGAGAGCATGCTTCTAGAATTTTCATTGGTACATGATAATCCTAGCTCTTCCATAATGATTTTTGACATTACGCTTGGACCCAAACCACCATCAATTAGGAAACAATGGGTTATCTTGTCCATAATTTTTATAGAAATGAAGAATGGTGGGTTTTTTACAGGCTATCTAAAATTATTTACACCTATTTTATTTACAATGAAATCCTCTTCTTTTGCCTCTTCAGAAATATTGGATATGGTGGAAGATTTTCCTTCCATAAAATTCTTGATATTCTTTTGTTGTTCAGGGACAGAAACCATGTTCATAAGAGTAAAATTGGCCTTGGTATTAGCCAATTGGTTAAGAATGTTATACTTGGAAGAGGAAAGAAGGGAGGGAACTCCTTGACTCTCAGGAACTTTGATAGCTTGTACATTAGTACCTTGTGAATATGAGGTTGGAGTGGAAGAGGTACGAGGAGGGTCGTACTTTCCTTTTGGAGCATAAGTTTTGTTCTTAGTGTTTATAATCATGACATATTCCAGTTCTACCCAATCTAGAACAACAATGGTGGTTTCAGGCTTCTTGCCAAATAATTTATCTCTAGTACTCTTCTTAACCTCACAAGTACTTTCTTCTTGATTTTCTTTGGATAAATTACACCAACTGTAAGACATGATGGCTTTGGGTTGAAGGTTGTTTTCATTGGTATTTCTAAAAGGTGATGAGGAATAAGATGATGCCCAAGGAGTAAGTGACGTAACATTCCCTTTTCATTCATATCATATCATTCACTTGTTCATATATTGTATAAGTTGTAAGAGGGAATAGACATTTGTTTGTTTGATTGAGTCTCCTTTGGGAGACTTGTTCTTTCAATTTGCTCTTCGTACTCTAAGAAAGTGTGGAGAGCGAAGACAATATTGTCAATAGCCTTTTCTTCAAGCCTATGATGATAAGGAGAGGGAAGTGAATTATAGTAATGAATGAATGTGGATTGGTTTTGGCAGTGTATTAGTTCATGGATTTGATTGTACAGTTTGGTGAAGCGAAGGTTAAAGGACTTGATAGTTTCACCATATTTATGAGAAATATTGTTATATTCCCTTAACTCTTCAGTCGGGCTCTTAGATTGTCCATAAGTGGACTTAAACCAATAAACCAACTCTTCCCAAGTGGAAAGGACCTTTGGAGGGAGATCAAATAAATCATTTGTTTCTTTCCCTTTAAGGGAGTTGAAAATAAGCACATGCACGTATCATTATCGTTAACTTCGATATTATGAAAATCACTAGAAAATGCCACTAGATGTTTATTTGTAGTGAATGTATTGTTTTTTGAAAACCTAGGTAGATTCTATTTAAAGTTTGGTAACAAACGAGTAGCATGTGCTAGATTCAAAGGAGAATATATGTTCCATGAGGTGGTAGTAGCATTTTCTTCGAATTGGAAAAGTCTGTATTTCTTTATGATTTTAGTAGGTTTGGTAGCCGATTGGATAGGAACATGATGGCTATCTAAACTACCAATTATTGATGAGGAAGAAGGTTGGGATGATGAAGAACCTCCAACAACACTAGCACCACTTGCGGATGCCATTTTGGGAGTGATGGGTGATGCAGGAGCATCTCTCCATGTAGCCAGCCAGCCAGCCAACCAGCCACGTAGGCACGCACGCATTTCAAAAGCTGAAGGGAGGCGCAACCTCATTTTGAATTTGAATTTATTATGAATGTAATTTAATGTGCTTAGGCTGGTGAGCCAGGAGAGCCATGCCTTTGTGCAGGATGTAGATAAGATAGGCATTTAATGTAGATCTGGATGAGATCTAGTTCTGGATGACAGACTAGATAGCCATTGATTGTAAATTAATTAGAGTAGGTAAAACCTGGAGGGAAGCGCTAAGAGCCCCTCAGGTAAAAGAGATATTCAGATCTCATTTTGGAAAAGTAGGAGGTAGAGCAGAAGAGCCGAGAGAGAGCTCGAGGAACACCTTGTAAAATATACAGGCATTTGCCATTATTAATACAGAGCAGTTTTTCCTGCATTTTCTGTCATTATATGCATGTCTATGTGTGTGTTCATTATATGCTGCATTTGTGTATTGTGATTATGCCATTTCAGGGAGTGTGGTTGATTTCAGGTTTGATAGGTCTTTGAGGTTTCATTCCATGAGGGCGTGACAGAGTGTTGGGACTCCGAATACCGGTGCACAGAGGATGCACTTCTGAACTTTGAGGAGTCAGACAGAGATGTGTTGAGGCACAGGACTGAAGTCATCACCTCATATAGAAGGAAGACTTTTGGGGTTACTGAACACCTCAAGAGTCAAGGCAGTGTAGCTGAGACGATGTTGTGGACAAAACCTCTGAGGAGTTCTGTAGGAGCTCTGCCAAGGGGCATTGAGCGCGTGTACAGTGGTGCACAGAGAGAGAAATAACTCTGTTGTGAGTTCTTAAGGGAATACCAGAATCACTGAGGATTCTGAGGGACTCTGCCAGGAAGGGCATTGAGCTGGTGGAAAAGGTGCATAGGGACCCAGAACTACTGAATGTTCTGTGGGAGAAGAAACTCAGCGAGTAGGTCGCTTGAGCAGAAGGATAGCAGGAGGCATCCATATTCTCCATCAGAGGGTGAAGGAAGACAAAATCCCCCAAGGGGTATGAGTATTCGTTGAAGCTTAGGAGAGACAGCACCGTGTGTGCGTAGAGACTCTGTAGGAGTGCGCAGGGTCTGAGAAAATTCAATACTTGAATAATTGTTGAAGGTCGAGCGCAAGCAGTGTGCGCAAAGTCTCTGAGGGATTCAGAGTTGATGAGATCAAGAGGGATAGTTCCATCGCGGGGCTGTGGGATAGACCCAGGAGAAAGTTCGAACAGAAAGGAGCTTCGGAGCAGAAGAATCTTCAAGGGGAAGAATCAACGGTCAGGGTTCGCTGGATAGAGTCGCGAGATTCCGCTGACCGTTGGATCATGGAGAAGATGTGAGGGATTTAACCTTAGATGCAAGAAGGAATAGGCCATCGGGACTCGGCATATCAGGGTTCAGGACTTGAAGGGTCATGTGGATCGTGGCATTAGAAACCGCGAATTCCCGATCGACAATTTCCCGATCACCTTGGACGTGTGGGGTCCAAGTGTCACCAAAGAGGACAGGTGGCATCATATCAGAGAATCGGCATATCAGGGTTCGGAGTTTGGAACTCCAAATCTATTGACATCGCGAGCTGTAATATCCCGAGAAAATCATAACCGTTGGTTGTGTAGGACATGCGTCAAAGGATCCAAAGGAATCGGGGTTCGACGTTCGGGGTTTTCGACATCAAGGAACACTTGCATCGTGGATTCACGATCCACGAAATACTGACGGGGACATGGCAGTGTGGGACCACGTGTGTTAGTGGAGTACAGGTGGAGCTGTACCGGAGTTTGAAGGAAAGAGGGTCCCGAAGGCGGAAGGCCCAAGTCCACACGTGCGTCGGAGATCGGCACATCGGGCATCGGGGATTGTCAGTTTAAGTTGTTGACATCGCGGATAGCGATTTCCTGATATGGAAATCCCCAATGAGTGAAGTGTTGACCATTGACCCATCGACATTCGGGTTTTTGAGTTGCATGTGAACGATGCTCACAGGATTCGCGAAATCGCGAAACTTGATTTCCTGAGAAGAGAAAGGGAAATCGCCGAAGGAGTTACTGTGGGTAGTGAGAACTCCCGAGAGGAGTTGGAAGAGTTCTTTAACTCTTCAGGCCTGAGACAAAGAAGGTCCTGGTGAGAGTGGGTTGGACCGTGAGGGTCGCGACTTCGCACCAATGGGTAAGGGATGAAAGGGTGAACTAGAAGAGTCAGACAAAGTCCTCCTTAGAGTGATTTATTGGGTTAAAAAAATGGCTTTCCATGTTCCTGTTTCAATGATAGGAGTAGCTTCAGGGGACAATCCTCTTCTTCCTATAGAAATGACAGGATTTGAGGACATGAAAAAGAAAGGAACAAAAATTAAGGAAAAGGAGGGCTACGACTGATTTCTAGGATGCCTTTTCCTGGCTTCCCAACATTCATAGATACTTATATATTGTTCCACTACTTCCCAAGAGCGTTCAAGCTCATCCCGAGTATTAGCAGTTTCTAGGATAATATTAAATAAAGTCAAGAAAATGTTGGTTTGGTCTTGAAGACTGTGTTCAATATTGAATTTCCTTGTAGAAGGTATTGTCATGAGAAAAATCAGTCAAAGAGTCATATAAAAAAACATAAATATTCAAAGATAATCGTGAATACAATCAACCAGAGAGATATGGAAGATATCCCCAATATGGTTTCCAAATAAATGTTGAGGAAAATTTATGGAACACCTTACTCAATCATTTTCAGATCTCACATGGCTAGGGCAACATAGTGGGGAATGCCACCTGATATCTATAGCCTCAAAAACATTCACTCAATCCGTGAGTATTAATTACAAGGATTAAGATTGATTTTATAATTTTTGTATGTTGCAATGTAAAATAAAATTTATACAAATCTATTGAAATGTATACAGATTTTACAATTAAGTAAGCATGGATACCAAAAGTGAAAAAGTAACCAAGTCATGAAAGCACATATATGAGACAGAACAACAATCTCATTTTATTTCATTCTAAGTTACCATTTTTTTTTTATATTTACAAACCCCTGTGAGGGTATGGACCAAAGTATGATTTAGAGATCTTCAATGGGAACCATACAAAAAGACTCCAACAGTAAAGTAAAACTGAAATTAATAATCTAGATCAGCTTTCCACAAACTGCTGCCATTTTGAATCTCCAAGATATCCTTTATCATCCATGAAAATTGATTCACAAACATACAAGAATACACAGACTATCAAGGATGAATCAACACCTCTATAACAAGTGGTTGAAGATAATGGTTTAGTCTTGAACCTTGCTGTCTATAATGAGATCCTTTTGTCAACAAGAGGATTAGGATTTCAAGTAAACTAAGAAATGAATGAAAATTGAAACTATCTCATTTAATTAAAGAGAAAACCTTAGTCTTGTCTCTCTCTCCTTCTATTCTCCTCTTGTCTCTTCATCCCATTGGGATTTTATTCTCTTTCCAATTAGTTTAAGTAGTTCAACTACTTTTTGTTAGTTAAGTCAAATTAACTTAACAAATGAGTTTAGGAGAAAATAATAATAATATATAATTAAGGGTCTTAATTAATAATAACTAAAATAGGTGGGACCCCTTTTGACTCCCATCGGTTCTTCTTTCTTAACCATCAAATATAAAACACAAAATATAATCATTTAGACCATATCAAACCCTTGTAACTCTCGTGGATTTTTAAACTGGATATTTAAATATCAACAATAATTTATATCATATCCAAAAAAATAATATATATCCACATTATCCACATTATCCACAAAATCTCCAAAAATAAGGCTTGTTGTCCAAAATATGTTGAAAACCATTAAACATTATCCTCATCTTTGGAAATAAAAAAAATAAAAATTTAGAACCCATATTTTCTACTTTGTGAGGCATACTTTATCTTCTCACTACTGTCCCCAACTGACTTCTCTTTACTGGCCTTTGGTTGGTTATAACTTTGAGGTTGTATTTCACTGATCACATGGGAGAAGTCATCCTTGAGGTGGAGGCAGGAAGACACATTTTGGAGGATTTAGTGGAGGAACTAGAGGGGGAGGCTATTGCTTTTCCTTTGTCTTGCATAGTTTGTCGAATCTCAGTTTTCAATTTCTTGCTAGCGTGTGAGAATTGTATTGGCGAAACAGTGAGAGAAATTTGAACATTGGGGTTAATTGGTGGTGGTAAAGTAAATGATACATTGGGCCAACCACGATGGTGAGAGACAGGTTGGTGGAAAATTTCTTGCCAATCGTCATTTGCGGGGACTTCGGGCTGCAAAGACACATGTGGAGGAGAGAGAATGCTGGGAATATTATGAGGAGGATGGAAAGGGGGTATTTCTAGTAGAGGGTGCAGTATCCCATGGATATCCAAATTAAAGAACCCAACTTGGAACAATTGGTTCAATTCTTATGGGTCAGTGTCAAAATGGATAGAAAATCTAGGCCTTCTATGACCTCGATTCCAATTTCCCCTACATATGTTATTTCTACCATTGTTTCCTCTACTGAAAAATCTCATCCTATAGGAATAGTTTGTCAATAATGAAGATCTTAATAAACCATATAGGAAACTATGCTTACATAAATCAAAATTTGGCTCTAAAATTAACACGAGATACATGCAAATCCATACATAACACATGCAAGATACATGCAAATCCATACATGATCTTTGTAGTCTTGTGCAAGACTACATAGATCATAAGACTTTATGGATTTTTATAAGAATTCTTCTTACCCTTCCCTATTTTCTTTGTCTTGGTTTCACTTTGGGTGAGACTTCTTCCATTCAAGGAAGATGAAAATGCCAACAATCTAGATTACCTCGGTACCTTTTGTTGGTAACCTGAGAAGGAGCATGGTCTGATCAATCCCGTGACAACAAAATGGTTCTGTTGTCGGGACCTATTTCAAGAGGGAACCTATAGTGAGAATGCTTCCATGGATCCATCGATCTGATATTCTCCAGTGGTGGGAGAAAAATTGTGACGCCTTCATATAGAAATAAGTGGGGTTGCAAGGTAAATCTGTGAAGGATACAAGAGAGGTTATCTTTTACTCAAAAATATCAAGCGACCAGTATGAGATATTATGGGTAAAATTTCTGAAAGAAATATTCCATTGAATAGAGAGTCTCCAAGAATATCTGAAATTCCAAGAATGAGTCAAGAAGACCTACACTTGGGATACAAAAAATATTGCACCGCTTCATCAGTCAGATCGTCTAATAATGCGAGCAATTGATTTTTGGGTCAATACAACACTGGAATGATACATTATCGAGTTTGCAGCTGAGAAGCACTAATATTTTTCAAGGGAATAACTGGATTTCAATAAATATGCACGGGGAAGGATACTAAGAGAAATTACCCTATGGATTAATGTATTCTTAATGGAGGAGGGAATGTTGACCATTTACCCACCTTAGATGACAACCTAAACACCCATGCTTGGGGTGGGGTTACTTTGGGATTGGATCATGGTTTGAGAAAGAGGAGAGGGTTATTTGATAAATGGGGGAGCAACAAGAAATGGACACAAGGAACGAGCGAGCCTTGAAAAGATCCTCCATAGTTGAGAAGTAGTGGCGTGGTAAGATAAAGAAAGAAGTGAAGCAGTCTGAGGTGTTGAGGAAAGAAATCGAACCAAGAGAAGTCGACGAAGAAAAGGAGGAAGAGTTGTAGAATATGAGAAGATAGGAAATACTAGCCAGTCAAAGACTAAGTGAGAGAGAAGCATAGAAAGAAAGAAGTCCCCAAGAGAGTGGACAAGAATAAGAATGTGTAGAAGCAAGAGAACATCAAACCGACATGGATCTTATAGAAGAAAGAGAATATTTATCTCTGATACCAAGAAATATTAGGAGCCCGACTGAAGAGACCGCTTGATAGGATGAGAAAAAAACCCGCCAGATCAAAGAAACCTGACCAAAAGCCAGTGGAACCAGCTCTGAATCACCCATCCCCCAAGTGTCCTCTATACTAGTGGTAAATCCTATACTACCTTCTTATGTTATTCCTATTGAAATTTAGTCAGTTAGTCAAGCACAGTCGATGAGTACGAATATTGGGAGGGTATTGGGATCCCGTAGTAGATCGCAAATAGGACCGTTAGGGTTTACTTTGATAAGATTTGTAATATCAACAATGGATGGAAATGAGGGAGGCTCGATTGCTCGATACCCATAATTTTAGGGTAAAGGAGATGAGGATGTTGAGCAACATTGGTTTCTATGTGAAGTGATTTGGATGTCCATAAGGACTCTAGATGCAAATAAACTGGTTGAATTCTAGACTACCTTGAGAGTTCATGTTCTCAAATGGTACATGAAATCTATTGAGCTAGGAGAAGCACAAGGACATGCATTCACACTTGGACAAGTTCAGAAAAAATTCATAGCAGAGTTTAAGTTGCCTTAGTTGGCACAACAAGATCTATCTGAGTTACGTGAGATTCAGCAGAGGGAAGGAGACTCAACTTGGGAATGTATTCAAAAGTTTAAGGATTCCATTGAGAGGCTAGCGCATCCAATTCATGAAGATCACTGAATAGAATGGTACATTCATGGATTGCTACCTCTAACATGAATTCCATTAACAAAACAATGGATAGAATCCTTTATAGATGACTTGGAACAATCAATGAATATTGAAGACATGGAAGGATATCCAGGGAGCCTAAGGGTGACTAGACTACCAGCGGATGCAAATTTAGTGCAACTACAAGGACAAATATCAACATTGGAAGAGAAGATTCAAGAATTGACGATACCAAGACCAGGATGATTGAAAATCTGGTGTACCAGATGCTACATAGAGGGAAATCTATTGAATGAATGTCCACATATGAGGGGAATGGGTGCTCCTCACAATGTAATGATACCCTCATCAGGACCGATGAAAGGTGTTGTGCAAGTATCTACAAATTTACCATTCCAACCCCCTATCATGCCTTTCCAAGTAATCAATCATCATCTTCAACTGAGTATTGCGAGATCTGTTGAATTCATGGGCATGTGCCAAGGTGGCTCCCTATTATTCATAAGTATTCTACAATACCAAAAACTATACAATGTGATATTTGTGCATCTACCATGCATGATATGAATCATTGTAGAGCATTGGATGCACTTGCAGGTAGATTGGATCAAACATCATTCAGGGTGAATGAAACCCCTCAAAGACCGGGAAGAGGCCAAGTAGGTGGAGCTGGAGGAGACTTAAGATGAGGAAGAACCCAGGGAAGTGGACCAATTATACGCTACAACTGTGATGAGAAAGGTCACATGGCTAGGGATTGTCCTCAACTGAGACGACCATGGTGCTCACACTACAAAACCAATGGCCATGCAATTGAAGACTGCCTAGAGCTAATTGTGAAATGGGAAGATTGGGCATGTCAAAGAGGTTTCAAATTCATCAGTTTAGAGATAAATATGTTCATAAAAGGGCATCTACCCAAAATTAATATCGTTACTCGAGGAGGAGAAAAGAGTAGCGCAGATTTTGATAATCTACCTTGATCCAAAAGGCAACACATAAGGAGGACAGGTATGACCCTCTGAAATATAAGTTATTCTTTAAAAATGAAATATAAGTATTCCAGAGTATCCATGGCCCTGATATGGAAGAAAACCCCCCTCATCCCACTATTTATCTTGATATTTCACAATTCCCTACTTCACCCCCTACACCTCAAAACCCCGTAATCCCGATAAGACAACTTGAGCAGTCACAAAAAGTATTTGACCTTTGGTTTCAATTATTTTTTGATATTCTTGGGAATGACCAACTGACAAAAAAGTTTTGCAATGCCCTATATTTACTCCTAGGAATAGAGGAATCCAAATGAGCTAGAATAACGACCAATATTCCTGATAAAAACTTTCAAAGAGTGAAAAGAAGGAAAATACAGACTAGGAAAGAGTTTAGACTAGAAGCACAGCTAGATGAGTTTGAGATTAAGGATGTTATGTTAGATCTAGGATTTGATGTTAACATATTTACTAAAAAGACTTGGGAAGCTTTAGGGAAACAATAGTTGATCTATTCCCCAATCCAATTGAGAATGGCCAATCAATATTGCATTTTCCCAATAGGAAGGTTGGAGTATGTGGAGATATATGTTGTGGGAGTAAATATTATAGTTGATTTCGAGGTGATCAAAATCATGGGGTATAAGGACCCTTGTCCTGCACTACCTGGTATTGATTGGGCTTATGATAACTATGTGGTTATTGACCTAAAGAGAGATACTATGAAATTTGAAGCAGACCAAATAAAAGTAGTTCAACCCTTGGATCCATATGTAGACCCTCGGTACACGGAGCCAACAGACAACAATATGGAAGGAGAGGATCTATATCATTTATACAAAGTAACAATAGGGAGGAGAGTATACTACATTAATCCTATAGTTGATGGATCAATAAGTTGGAGGAGCATACAATCGATAGATGGAGATTCAAAACTAGCATTTGACAGTTGGAAACAAGGTGCATATGAAATATTTTCAAGATGATGCACAATTGTCAGAGCAACGAGATGGGTTGGAACAGAGGTCAGAGAACATCTGACATATAATGGTACCTCAGACCTTGGCATTTTTCTAGTCAGCATGGAAGAAAAGATAGAAGAAGATCGAAGGATCGTAGTTCTGGACTTAGCTCTAGAAGATACCTCTACTAGGTGGTGGGCTAGTCACAAAGAAGTAATTAAGAACTGGGAGGATGTGAAATATGCTATCCAGTTTCGATTTCAAGACAAGGATCAATTGAAATCAGAGATGCATATGGATTTTCAAGTTGTGTAACTTTTTGATAGGCAGTCAGATCCTAAAACACATATCGAACAATGTGTAAGACAACGGAAATTTGTGTGAGTACCATCTTAATTGTAGGTTCAAGTATTTCCCCATTCATGTTATAGAAAGATTTGCCTCACCCTATGAAAATTTGCACAGAAGGCCTTCTTTCATTTCCCTATGCAGACTTGAAGTCCCTTTTTACAAATCCGATAGATAACAATATTATTTTTCCACATATATGTGGACTAGGTATTGTACATCATGTGTATATGCAGGTTGCACTACTACAAGACACATACAATGGGTTTTGTGCCCAAAATTAAAAAATGGTGTCGAGTTTCCATGTCACGTCATGAGATCCATGATCCTTGACCTTCCATATACTAGAAACATTATGAATCAACCGTTCAGTTCCACTTGAAGGCTACAAATGGACCAAATCCGAGCTATGGAAAGGAGGATAAGAATTCAACTTTTAGAGCAAAGTTACTCTGGAGAAATTATTCACTTCATATTGATTCTGCATCCCTTTGTCCTTTAAAGTCTGAACACATTGTTCAACCCCCAAGATCTTACCTACTTTATTGAGAACCTCATTTTATCTTCTATATGATATTTCCTTTGGTGGAGGATTGAAGTGGGGGAGGCCCAGCTGGAAGGGATTTAGTTTCTCGGTTTTGAACCGTGTCGACATTGAAGTTTGTAATTCATTCACTTTTGTTGATTACATTTTAATATAAATACTCTTTTCTCGTCCAATTAATATATTGCAAATATTTGAATTGTTAATCCATGGGAATATTTGCTATGAATGTTGATGGATTATGCTATTGAATGTGCCAACATTATATATTATCACCATATGCTTTCATTTCTTGGTTGTTGAGGACAAGTTGCAGGTATATCGCTTTGATTCAAGTGGTCAATGATGGACTTCATCGAACGCCTGGATGTGGTAGGCCTTTTATCTTGTCTTGCTATCATATTTGTTTATATAGAATACATAATATTAGAGTTGATTTCTGCATTCATTTCTGTTTGTTGTGGTTTACCCCTAGCCATAGAGATATTTTCCTTGTAATAGAATTCGTGACCATATTGGGGATAAAATATTTTTTGGGGGTTTTGGAGTGTTTTTCGCCTTAGATTTATCTAGTTTACATTGAGTTTATTTTCGTTTGACTGCTTGAGAACCTCTGTTCATTCTGAGTCTAAGTTTCTTATCCTTCTCTTTAGCATGGTTGTGTTTTAACACATATACACAGGTTGTTTCCTGGCATTCGCGTACATACATGTGTTTTTCTCCTGCGAGAGGTGTATATACATGATTTTCTCTTGAACAGTCGTGTACATCACCCTTTGTTGCTTGGTTGTTGAGTTTGATGGTTGTTGGGTAGGTTTTGATGATTGTTGAGTCTTCTTGGGTCTCTTTTATGACTGTTAAGTGTTTGTGGAATGATAGGAAACCCTTCTATGGTTGAATTTTTGGGCGGTGCCTTTCTCATCATCCTTTTCATTTGATTGTCCTTGCATCTTCGGTTGGGTGTTTTCTCCTTGATATCCTACTTGGTTTTTCTCTATTTATATGCAATAGAGTTTTTATATCAAGTTGTTGTTCAGTCCTTGCATTTTCATTCCTTTATATTTAAAATACAACAATATTAGTCATTTTACATTGTTGGCATTTGATCTATTGAGTCCTTATCGTTAATCTTAGTACATGTAAAGAAATATTTCATCTTATTTGGAATTGCAGAACTAAATTGATAATTGCATTTTGAAAAACATATCATTTATTGGGAATTGAAGTTAGTACTTTGCATTGTATTCATATTCATTTATTTTACTTGATGAGTCATAACATTACTAGTTTCACGACCGCACCTTTTTGAGTAAGAAAGGCCACTAAAAGTAAAGCTATAATCTAAAATTGATTAGTAACGATTTTATTTTTCTAGGGTGCACAAACTAGCTTAGGATTTAGAGCCTTGGAATAGAATTTTGTGAGTAAACTTCTCCAAGGCTATTAAATCAACATATGTGTTTGACTAAGGGAGTGGAGAAATCCATTGTATAATCAATAATATCAGGAGGCTCCACTTACACCGGAGTTAAGCATGAGGTCGTGTGAGGTTGGTTGAAGGGATATCCCCCCAATACCTTCTTAGCGTCAGATATATTTCTGTGCATCTATTTGTATATGGTGATCTTTCTAGTACCTTTACCATTGTTAGAGGTAGTGCTTTCAAGGTTTCGGGCTTTTCTACCCTTCCCATACGGTG
>WSFP011446384.1:0-20109 GCA_009831015.1 Picea engelmannii | reverse complement strand
TCTGTTCAAGTGCTATTTCTGTTGCTATTTCGTATATCATTTCTGTGTATTGTGAAGATTATGCTGGATATTTCACTGTTATTCTGTTATTTCTAGCATTTCGTTTCTGTTCTACATATTTTATATATCTGGTATCTTGCAGAAACTTAGGATAAAATGATAATATATTTGACATTACACTTTTCCCGGAAATATTATAAAATATTCCTCAAGACTTACGAATCGCCCCCTTTTCCATTTTTTGGTGGAGTAGGCCCCCCATCTATTTTCATTTGAGTCAGTTAGCGTGCAACGATGCAATATTATATTAATAATCATGAATATACTTACATGGATAGGTGCACTGGCCTATCTGCATCCAGGCTCACCAGCTTTGTATTCAAACATGATATTTGGCCTCAAAACATAAACATTCATTCTCATGCACTAGGAAAAGTGCACAGTGCAATGTGCACACTTGCCCAAGTGTGTGCAACACATAGACTGTGCACACCTTGTCTTTGTAGCAGATCTCTGTGCACTTACTCATATGCACACAATCACTAAAACTTAACACCCATGGCTCACCAACCTAAATGTCCATTACATTTACACTTGGTTCCAACGTTTCACCAACCTATATGTACAATAACAAAGGGTTCTGGATCATGGACACTGCAATCCCCTCCTCCTTACTTATGCATTTTCCTTAGTGCATCATATACGCATGTACATACATAATTTCAAACATCATAAAAAATATGAGGATACTCTGGTCGCATAACATCCTCGTACTCCCAGGTTGCATCCTTAGGACCGTACCATGTCCATTGGACATTTACTAGCTCCATGAATCAGTCCTGGAGTTGCTTGATTTTCCAATCTAATATGCAAACTAGTCGCACTTGAAATCCACCTTTTGGCTCCACCTGAATCAAATTCCAAACAATGACATGATTAGTATCATAGACATACTTCTTAAACAATGACACATGGAAAAAATTAAGTATGCATAAAGACGTAGGCAATGAAATCATATAAGAGACATGACCAATCCTTTCAAGGATTTCAAATGGCCCACAATAACATGTTTCTAACTTAGAACACTTTCCCAACTTCAAGGAATTGTGCCTGGCCTTCACTTTCATAAAAAATGTGATCACCCACTCTAAATTCCTTATGGTTTCTTCCTTTATTTGTGCAACTCTTCTGCCTATCTTGGGTAGTCTTTAGGTTCTGCCTTATATTTACCATCTTCTCCTCCATTTCCCGGAGTAGATTTGGCCCAACTACTATGCGGTATGTTGGGTTATCCCAACTCATTGGTGAGTGCATTTTCTACCATAAAGTGATTCAAATGGGCTCATCCTTAATGATGTATGATACCCATTTTTGTAAGTAAACTCTACCAAATGAATGTATTCTTCCCACTTGGATATATTATCCATGACATACATCCTCAACATGTCTTCAATCACCCAATTTACTCTCTTCATCTGACCATATGACTAAGGGTGATATGTTGTGCTGAAGCTCAGTCTTTCTCCAAATCCCTTGAATAACCCTTTCCAAAATTTTGAGGTGAAATTGGAATCTTTGTCCAACACAATTTTCTTAGGAACACCATTCAAATTAGAAACTTTGTTCATGTATATCTTAGCAATGTCAACTGCCTTGTGTGCTAACTCCACTGGAATAAAATGGGAAACTTTAGTAAGCTTATCCACCACTAAAATAATAGAATCATGGTGCTTAGCAGTCCTAGGAAACTTAGTTATTAAGTCCATGGTCACAACTTCTCACTTCCACTCAGGAACAGGAAAAGGTTGCAGCAAACTAGTTGGATGTTTGTGATCGGCCTTGACCTTCTGACATTCGAGACATCTTGCAATAAAATCTGCAACTTGATTTTTTGTACTTGGCCAAAAGTATTTCTTCTTGACTGTGACAATGGTCTTCTGGTAACCTAGATGTCCAACATAAGGAACCTTATGAATCTCTGAAAAAATTAGGTTCTTAAACTCTCACAGTCTTCCAACTTCTGCTGTGACATACCTTGTTGTAAAGTCACATTTATATCCATATAACACAGATATGATTTGAAAAATTCCAAAATTTTGTCGCGTGAATATGCCTGGTACATGCTAATGGTTGTAGCATGCATTTCATGCATCCTCCTGTTGAGTGCGACAACCACCTTGTTCTCTTTTCCCCTGATATGCTTTATGTCAAAGTCATACTCATTGATGAACTCTAACCACCTGCTTTATCTGGCATTCAAACTTGGTTTTCCAAACAAATAATTCAGACCACAATGGTCTGTTCTCAACTAAAATCTCTTACCCATAAGATAATGTTTCCACTTCTTCAAGGCATGTACTATAGTCGCCAATTCTAAATCACGCATAACATAGAGCCTTTCATGCTATTTCAAATTCCTTTATCCATAGCATACCACATGTCCATTCGGACTCGGGATTCCATCGATCCCTTCCTTACATGCATATGTACACACAATGAAATATGCATCTGGATCCGCAATTCTTAAAATCGACGCACTTGTTAACAAAATATTCAAGTATTGAAAAATCCTTGTGCAATATAGGGTCCACTCAAATCACACACCTTTCTTCTGCATGGATTTAATTGGATGCACAATCTATGAAAATCCTTCAATAAACCTTTTGTAGTACCTATCCAGTCCCATAAAGGATCTTACTTATGCGACATTTATTAGTGTTGGCCATTCCTCAATGGATTTTATTTTCACTGGGTCCACAACTATTTCTTCTTCCGAAATAATATGACCTAAATAATGAATTTGTCACTGATAAAATGAACACTTCCTTAGCTTTGCAAAAAGCTGATGCTCCCTCAAAGCCTGCAACACCATCCTCAAGTGATTCTCATTTCCTTCTTCAGACGTTGAGTAGATAAGTATGTCATCCAGAAACACAATGACAAACTTATATAAGTAACTTCTAAAAACTTCATTCATCAAACACATGAAGACAACTCGTGCATTTGTCAACCCAAATGGAACCACTGTAAGCTTGTAATATTCATACCTTGTTCTGAATAAATTATTACTAATGTCTTCCTCTTTTATTCTCACAATTTGGTGATATCTAGATTTGAGGTCTATCTTGGAAAATATCCTTGCGCCCCTTAGTTGATAAAACAAGTAATCTATCCTTGGTGAGGGATACTTGTTATTTATTGTTACTTTGTTCAACTTCCTGAAGTTGATACAAAGTCTTAGCATACCTTCCTTCTTCTTCACGAACAAAATAAGTGCACCCCAAGGTGACACACTTGGGCGTATATACCCCTTCTTCAGAAGCTCTTCAAGTTGCATCTGCAACTCCTTCAATTCCAACGTACTCATCCTATAAGGAGTCTTGGATACATGTGTTACTCCAAGAATTGGATTAATAGATAAGTCAATATCTCTTTTCAGAGGAAATCTTGGTATCTCTTTAAATACATCCTCATATTCTTTCAGTATTGTGAAATATTACTCACTTGGCACTTTATCCTTAGATGCCTCTTCCATGTGCACTGTGAATACTTGACATCCTTTACTGTAACTTTTCTTCAACTACAATGCTGAAATTGCCCTGATAGTCACAACCCTTGGAATTCCTTGAACAATTCTAAAATTTCCTTGCTCATCTAGGCAAGTAAATGCCTTATTATAACAATCCAGGACAACATGGTGCTCATCCAACCAATCCATACCAATGAGAAAATCATACAAGTCCAAAGGTATAATATTCAAATCAACCTTTGTGCACAGTCCATTCATATCCATTGGACATGCCTTAACCATTTTACTAATTTTCCTTTTGGTTCCGGTAGCTAACTGCACCAACCAAGATTTTCCAAGCTTGCTTCTCAACAAATGGAATATTTCCACCATATTAGGATCTATATAACTATGACTAGCTCCTGAGTCAATTAAAATAACAATGGGTTGGTCATTAATCTTACCTTCGACCTCGATCATGTGTGAATGGAACTCAACTTGCTTGTTATCCAACGCAACGTAAATCCTTGGAACATTTCTACCCATGTCTTAAACCATCACAACTTATTGTACACTATGCATAGTCCTTGCTTTATCACCTCTTTGAGGGAAATCTATGCGCATATGATTTATTCCACAACCCCAACACTGCATAGGTCATTGCCATGAATTTTTTCCCACTATCTCCAACTTTCTACGCTCTTGAATGGTCGTATGTCCTTGCACTATATTTCTGAAGAACGATGGTTTAACTCCCTTCTTCCTCTGTTCCACTCTACTTTTCATCTTATCTTCCCAAGCCTTTTGGAAATACCTCTTGAACTCTCTCCAAGTCATTTTCTTCTCGTCAATATGTTTCACTTGCACATACTGATCCCATCACATTGATTCCTTTCCTTTTAACTGATAAATATCAATTCTCCCTTTTGCCTGTGCAAAATAGTTATGCAGCTATAAGTACTTTCTCATACAAAAAAAACCATGTCTCTGCACCCTCATCCTTTTTGTGCTCACCATCAAAGGTAGGCGACTTGATCTTATTAATTTGTACTTGTAGATCATCCACCCTAGTCCTTCTTTTATGCTTTCTGATAGGATATGGACTCAAACTACTGCACGTTTTCCTGGAAGAATGCTTACAAACAACTATTTTTTATTTTCTTTTCTCATCATGAGACCTGCAACTTCTTGACCTACTCAAATCTGTCTCCTTATCCATATTCTTTTCTATTCGGTCCATAATCTACATCAATTTGACATTGAAGTCATCTTGTTGTGCCTTGGATCTCATAAGCATTTCATTATCAGCCTTGTAGCTCTGGACATCTTTCTGAAATACTTTTACAGTTTTAGCTAAATTCATGTGCTCTTCCTTGGATTTTGTACCCTCAACACCCAAGCCGACATACAAATATCTGAACTCCTCATCATGATTGTAAGTCCTCTACACATTATCCATGCTTTTAACATTTTTCACTGACTTTGTCCTGCTCTAATCACTGATAATTATGCAAAATGTGCAGACACAAATATTTGTTAGGTGATTTCATACAACAACTACATGAAAACTTTGCACAATTTTGTCGGAATCCTTTCCCTTAGATTTCTTGGATGATTTTAACACTCCAACTCTAGTACACATAGCCGTGCATCACAAATCTTGTGCACATTACAATTCTATACTGCACACCAATAGTTTTCCGCATAAACTAAACTTTACATTGCACGACACCAATTCTTAAAATACACATCTATTCATGCTAGTCTCTGGCCCATATGAGTCCAGTGTTGAACCAATAGATCAGATACCACTCTGTAACATCCCCAACCACTAGAGGTTAGGCCGCGTCACACCACCCAAACCTTTGTAGCTCTGAATCAACCAAACCGTAACAACCCCATCATACTATTGGGCCATGTTACTTTGAAGATTTGTTGCACAATCTCTACTCTAACACAAGTCTGCGCCATGCTACTTGAAGTAAAGCACTCAACCCAAGCTTGAGTCGTGCCACATAAATTATAACAACATAAGAAACATTCTCTTTTTAGTACAACCTTAAGCAACGGAATTTAATCAAACAATTGCACGCACCAACATATTGATCATACAACATAACTGCACACACATCCATCTAAGTGTCATGTGCCACTTCTGTAATTACTGTGCACAAGGTCTATTCCTTAACCACACACACATGAGTTCTAGCCACTTGAAGTACACAGGTTATGATCCTACGCACTATACCACTCAATTCTCTTCTCGACGAATTATAACCAAATTCACAAGGTTAACTTAACAGGAAAGACTAACCATATTTGTGATAACCATGCACAACTACAAATATAGGCTAAGTGCACCATACTTACATGATCAAGCAACAATTAAACCAAATAACAACAAATACTCATATGCAACACACATATAAGAATTAACCCATGTCAAAAATAGTCAAATATGCACGTAGTAAGAAATACAAGTACATAGAGAACACTTATCTTTTAAGAAAGTCACCAACTGTGGCCTTGACTCAAATGTTCCTCTCATCCATAGACGTTGTTTCTCACAATATTTTAGCAACAGTTCACCCCCGAGTTGGGGCTCAACTCCACCGGGGAAAAAAATATTTCTAGAGGTAGTCTATGGTATGAAACTCAATAGAATTTCCCAGTCTTAAGTTCCCACTGCTGCAACTAGCCCACAATCCCTCATTCCCCATGCACCTATCACACACAAGGAAGTGTTCCCCTTCTCTGCTCGACATTCCTTCGAATTCTCCACTTCCCTTTCCAGGGTTACCAACAACAAGCCGAACGTGAAGTCTTCGAGCCCTATGACTAATTCTCACCGCACCAGGGAACATCTCTCAACCAACTTAGGAATCAATAGTCGTAGGGCTCAAAGACTTATTGAAAATGAGACCCTAGGCCATTTTGGAAATGAGACCCTCCACCAACTTAGGAATCAAGACTATATATGGACAATGGCCGAATTTTTGGCTCAACAGACGAAGTAGATGAAAATACTAGTAACAAAGCCAAAAAATCTATCACTTTGTGATTTCATCCAGTCGAAGAGACGCTCCTCCAAGGAGTTCCCAGATTCCTGAAAGGAAATTTTAAGGATATTACAAACCTCCTTCCATACATTGTGAGTGAAAGGGAAAGACACAAACAAATGGGAAGTATTTACTCTTCAACATCACATAGGGCACATATGCTTTTCCCAATCCAACCACATTTTAGTCCAACCTCCCAAGTTAATATTTTGTTCCTTAGTGCCAACCAATAGATCAAGGATAATTTAAGGGGGGTTTTTAGTTTCCATATGTTTGCCCACCGCCATTGGACAAATTATTGAAAATCCTCTTCTAGGAGCATTAAATAACCCATCTTTACCGTATACATGCCATTGATAGGGTTTTTGGACCAACAAAGTGAATCTATATCCTCTTCCTTTAAACAAATAAAATTAAACTTTAGGAGTTCCAAATATGTGATACATTCATCATCCAAACTTTGAGCTAAGCCCAAGTATTCCATAGATTTCGAACTTGTATGTCTCACTTCATCTGCAACTTCCTTCCTGACATCCCATAAGGAGAATATTCCTAAAACGTGAAGGGTATTTATTGGACCGACTGACAAGATGAAGGAATCATATGCCCCTTCCCAAGGGTCTTTCCGAATCCTCACTGATTTTATATTGCCAATTTTCCAAGAGAACCATTTGTCGATTAAAGGAAATGCATCAAGCAATGCTTTCCATCTGATGGAACAATTGGAAATTGTTTTGTTTGGATCTCTAAACCAATCCACAATTGATCTACTTGAGAAGTATTTGGCTGCCAACACCCTATCCCACAATTGATATTTGTGAGCTAATTTCCATAGACTCTTAGCAGCTAGATCCTTGTTAAACCAGAAGGGGTTTTTGATTTCCCAACCCAATTTTTTTTTGGTCTAGAAATTCGAGACCATTTCACTAAAAGGAATGCCCAAACAGTCCTTTTTACCTGACTAGAGAAAGTGAAAGCAAATTTTCCTTATTTTGGAGAGTATACTTTTTGGAATCTTGGCAATGGATTCCCAATAAACGGGTATGCTACTCAAAACAGAGTTAATTGGAACCAAGTACCCCCCTCTTGAGAGTAAACAATAGGTCCAATTAGATACCCTTGCTTGAATTTTTCTTGGAATCCATAGCCAATATTCAACTTTGTAACCCACGATCTTGAGATCGAATCCCAAATATTTTGTTCTTTCATCTAAGCTCTTCCAAGAGAATGGAAAACAATCCTTCAGTTGTTCCAAAGAGACCTCCTCAAGGGAACAAGATAACATTATAGAATTTTCCTTGTTTATCTTCATACACGTAGCTATGCAGTACAAGTCAAGGATTCATTTTATCACTTTAAATTCTTGAACATTTCCTGCACCAAAAATAATTATGTCATCTACAAATAATAAGTGAGAGAGAAAAACATCAGGTGCCACCTTTAGTCCTCTTAGAAGACCCCTTTTTTTGAATTATCAATGAGTTTTCTAAGACCTTCTCCCAAAATGAGAAAGAGAAAAGGGAATAAAGGACACCATTGTCTTATACCTCTAAACAGACTGAAGAAGGATGACAGTGAGCCATTAACCAAGACTGCAAAGGAAACAGTTTCAACACAACTCATTATCCAATTGATCATATGTAAGTTCAATCCAAGTTGAATTAATACTAATCTCAAAAGGGTCCAGTTGGCTTTGTCATATGCCTTTGAAAAATCCATCTTCAAAACAAAGGAAGGGATGTTTTTAGTCTTTATAGTATGAAAAGATTCTTGTGCCAGAGAAACTACATCATGGATCTGTCTATTAAAAAGGAAACCAAATTGTTCCTCCAAGATGAGATCACTTAGGATAGGTTTGAGATGGTTTGCAATTATCTTGGAAATGAGTTTGTATATTAGATTGCAACAAGAAATAGGCCTAAAACCCTCAAAGGATAAGGACCCTTTCGGGGGGATTAGATCCAAGAAAGTCTTATTCAAGGGTCCTAGAAGTTTTCCTAATCTTTGAGATTCCTACACAGCCTAGAGTAAATCTTCCTTGATGATATCATAAAATCCTAGAAAACATTCAACCGATAGGACATCAAGACCCAAGGTTTTACTTTTTTGGAATGCTTCCAGGGTTTCCAACACTTCCCCCTCGAAGGTTTCTTCCTGAAGAGAATAATTCATATATACTGAGATTGATCTAGGGAAGAGATCAAGAACTTCAAGGATTTCATTAATGGGACATCGAGGAAGGGCTTTGAAAATATCAGAAAAATACCTAACACCAGCATTCGCAATCTCAGAAAAAGGAGTAGACCTTTTGACCCTCGGGGTTTTTGATTTATGATATTGAATTGAGGTTTCTTCTATGGTTAGAAAAACCATGGAAAAACTTGGAGTTTCTATCTCCCTCCTGTAGCCATATTTCCCTGCTCTTTAATCACCATTTTTATTTTTCAAGAGCCAATAGATCAACCTTTATTTTAAGTAAAGAGCCCAAACTCGAATTCTTCCTCCTTCATCTAGGAGTCGAGGGGATTTGAGATTAATAACACAACTAGTATGTTATCCACTTCTCTTAAAAGGGATTTGTTTTTAAGGTTAAATTTTCATACCCGTGCTTGGGAAACCCGATTTACTTTTTCTAGATTAGAATACATTCGATGCACAAAGGAGCTACCAAGAATAACTTTAAGATGAGTATAGGATTCTTAAATCAAATTAATCTAATCAGGTTCTTTTCACTAGTCATGGTTGAATTTTAGGGGGGAAGGAGGTCTGGAAGCTCCACTTGAGATGTTCAATAAAATTTCCATGTGGTCAGAATCCTCCCTATCTTTACAAGTGATTTGATGATCCAAGAGTTGGGCAACAATTTTTCTTCCACTAGAAACCTATCTAGTCGCTTCACAACTAGATATTCCCCTTTTCTTCCATTCCTCAAGTCTCATAAATTTTATGGGGCTCCAAGTTCACCAAGTTATGAGCAAATATACAATAGGAAAAAAAACCATCCAAAGGGTCCCTTATGGGAAACTTTTCCCAAACTTCTTTAAGGGACAGAGTAAATTTTAAATCACCCATGATAATTACATTGGGAGCCTATAGGATACCAAAATTGCTTAATCTTTCCCAAAAAGGCCTTTTTTCAACATACAGATCATATATGTTGAGACTTCTAAAGGAGGCAACCAAAGAGAGATCCTCCAAATCCAAAACTATTCCAGAAACAAAGACATAAGTCCACACATTCTTGAAATTGGGACCCCAAGCAGACAAGAGGCCTCCTGAGAAGCCTACCACATCCTTAGCGCAAAAGGACCAATCCTTAAGATACAGACTAAAATCATCAATATCCTTCTCACCATAGCTCATAGTTTCTTGGACTGAAAGAATATTAGGCTTGCACTTAGCCACCATTCTTTTGAGGGCCTGTTTTTTAGTGGAACCCTCGACCCCTCTCGCATTTAGGGACAAATCTGGATAGGGCTTTCCCCACTCCAAGGGCCCTCAAAATGGTTGATTTTTAACTTGATTTAATTTCCTTCGTAGCTCGTTGTGGGGATAAAGAAAAATGGTATTTACGACCCACATAGGGAGTCAAGCCTTCATCCAGAGATAGACCACCAGAACAAGGGGATCCACTTCCTTTTTGACATGGGATTTTAATAAATAGTCAGATTTTATGACCACCTTTTCCATCGAAGGAACCTGATGATTTCCGAGAGAATCCATAATAGAAGAAAGTGGGGGTTGAGGAAACCAGGGCTCCAAAACCCTAGGGATTTGAGGATATCGGGCTTATTTGGGGGAGCACAGGGGAGAAGTTGAAAAGCCAGCACTAGTTTCAGAGACCACGGAGCCAACATTTACATCAGTGAACATCAACTTTTTTGAAATAAAATATTTTGAACTATTCTCTGAAAGACTTAGCCGAATTCAATGCTTCGGGATTCCCCATCATGAACTCCTTGCACTTTCCCAGAGTGGGCTCGAGAGCTCTTGCATGACGTAGAAACCTTTTCTGCGACCTTTTCAATAAGTTCCGAGTTCAACCCAACTTTTCTCTTCCACGTTTTTTTGAAAGAACGGAAGTGAGACGGGGGATGATGACATTGTGCCATCATATGCCCCACTTCATGGCATCTGAAGCATCTAAACGACACCATCTAGTAGTTGATGCATTGAACCCACGAAAACCCTCCAAATACAAGCTTTATTTCATCTAAAAGACCTACTTTAAGGTCCACTTCAATTTGAATCCACACCCAACATCTCTCTGGCTTGGATTCCCATCCTGGTTCACAACCTACAAAACATTTAATCGGGTTCCCAACGGATTCCATGAAATAACCGTTCCAAAAACCAAAGGCAAGTTTGGAAGTATGGCCTAGACTATTGTGGGCCAGAGGGATTCCTGTGCAGGGTCGAAATTAACTGTCCATTCCTTCAGGATGAGGCCAGACAAACCACACTTCCACACCTTAGAGAAATTTTTTCTCGTGGTCCTCATTGGAATTAAATTTGAAACAGATCCAAACCCTAGCCAAGGTGTGGAAGATAGGCTGGTATCCAAGCAAACCTGCCAAATTGAAATCCATCCAAACTGCCAATGACAAAACCCGAACCATCTTGCCAGAAAACCTCCCAACAGTTGTGCGACCTAGCAGACATGGAATTTCACTCATCACCACATCTTCACCCGCTACCATGCACTGCTTCTCTTTCTTAACCCTCCATCACCCAGGCTTGTTCTTAGGCACAAAGTGTTGCAACTCACTGTGCTCCAAAATGCTATTAGTGTTTGACAAAGGGATCAGGGATTTTCTTATCGAGGGAATGTTTGCATGCGTAGAGGAACCATTTGTGATAGAAGGAATTGTGTTCTTTTTCGGGCTTGGAAGATTACCCATGAGGAAACCTCGAACTGGGGTAGTTGACGACTTCAACCATCACGAAGACCCTCAAAGAAGGGGAGATGCGACCTCTGCACAACTTTTTAGTTGTTGGATGTGGGGATGGAATTTCAAATTTATCTTACCTGACAAGTAAAATTTTGATGATGGTAATTTGTTTTTCATGCCCGTTATTTTAGTTTTACTTCAAATTCAGGATTGTCAAATTGTCTATCAGTGAATGGATATTCAATTAACTATTAACACTTTATGTGAACTAGGACTATAGATTAATTAAATTTCAAGGATTGAGAGTCTGAAATTAATTAAATTTTGTTTATTGTTATATTTAATCCTCCAACAAACCTTTTCCCAACCCCTCTTGGGTGTAAGGCGTAGGTAAGTGACACACTATAATAAACTAAAAACCTAGAATTTATGAGAATTAAGATTTTTTTTATACCAGTAAATTTTGGTTCCAGGCTTGGTTGGATGTACCCAAAGCCGCATCGCATTCGCTGTGTGTCTGAGCATTTGCAGGTTAATAAACTCTTCATCGCTGACAAAGAAATCAACAACATTGTTTCTCTCCTCCTCGTAATCAACACACTCATCCTCCATCTTGAGAGGATACAGGCTATAATAAACGGATAGTTAAGGATCTGACAGGAGCCTGCCGCTACAGGACTAGCACCCACTGTCACTAACTCCGCCAAAAAAACTCTGCCAAATCTATAAAGTTGAGAACCTTGCGGGTAAAACACCTCTAGACCATAACCAAAGGGTCGAGATCTGCTATATAGCTGGTCGCCATCCAAAACCTCGAACCCTGGACTCCATGAAGCGCCTCGGCTCTCCATCCCATAAATTTTAAGAGCAATCTTCTTTTTTTTTAAGGCAAAAAAATGGGTATGAATTCGGCCAGATTTTCAGGGATAGTTTGAGTTTGGCATGGATCAAAGTTCCATGCATTTCAGAACCTTATCTCCGGGGTTTTGTCTCATTTTAAGCCAACTTAGATACTCAGAAAATCGATCAGAGTTCTAGATTGGTTAGAAATTTAAAATGACTGTGTCGTCGAAAAAGTAACCAAAAAAGGAAGATTAGACTTCAATTTTAAAGAAAAAAAAAACAAAAATGAAATTTAACATTATTACAAAGTGATAAGGAAGACTAGCTAGTTAAACGATGATTTACTCAATTTTTATTTTTATTTTTTGAACCTAATGTATTTTATTTTCAGTTATATTATATCTAAAAGAAAAAAGAAACTATGATTAAAATTTAAAGTATTTCAAAATTATAAAAAATAATTTAATAAACTATAATTAAAATTTAAAGTATTTCAAAATTATAAAAATTAATTTAATAGAGTAAAATATGTATCTTTTTATGAATAATTATAAGATTTACTTTTTATTTTTGAGAAATTATTTACAAGATTGAAATGTTTTTAGGTTATATAATAATTAAGATAAAAATATAAAGTATTCAAAATTTATATAATTTCAAATAACAATATATGTATTTATTATATTTATTTAATGAACAACAATTATAAAATTCATTATCTATTTTAAGAAAAAAATATAGAGGAATTCATTTCATAGAAACAAAACACAAACAAATTAAAAGAAAAACTCATCCCATGTTAATTTTTTTAATTTATCTAAATTTAAATCATGGATTATGTCATATAATCATTATACCTAAAACGACCATTCCTTTGGAATTTTATATACTTTAAATTCATATATGTTTGGTTTAATGTGGTAACTACTCACTTGTTTTGAAGTAATTCTCTAATGTGGTTGAAGGATGAATGTCCTCTCGTATCTTTAAGATCCTTGCAAAGATCCATAAATCCTAGCCATCTTCACTCAATTAGATGACGATCGAGATTTTTGTTTAGAATTTCTTAAGGACTTTTTAAGAATCCTAAGAATCAATGTGGATTGTTGATCTTCCCTCAACTTAATGGATAATGGGCATTTGGTTACCCTTACGTCAAACAATTTTCTCTTCTAAGAACTTTTTGAGCTTCTAGATTCTATAAATCTTATCCAATTTATTTAATCTGGAAGTTTAAGATTCGTTGTGCAATTTCTTAGTACAAATCCTTTAATCTACCTAGTTTATGGACATGAAATTATTCTGTAAAATATAGTTCATTATATGATTGGAATCCTCTATGTACTTCTCTAGTAGAATTCTTCAAATTCACATGTCTCGTTAAACATAACACTATCATTCAATATAGTTTACTTAGGTGTTTCATGTCCATTGTGCAATCACCATGTAAAAACACATCACCAAACCCAAAATATGATTTAATTGGAATTTACTAGGACATTTTACACCTAGTTTGCAAAACTTGCAAAATCTCTAGACCTTGTTTGCACAATGGACCCAAAATTTTATCAAATTTGGTTTATATGAGCATTTTGACTCTGATTCATAAATGCTTTGCAATGGTCCTAAAATGTGTCTACTCAATGGACCCAAAATATTATTAAATCAAGCTTACCTAGGACCTTTGAACTCTGTTATATAGCTACACTACATAAGTTGTAAAATTTACTCATTGGATGGACTTGAATTGATTAGTCAATCAAATTTATCAAGGATTTGAATTCTAGAAATGGTATAAGGAAATCAAACTAAGAACTTTTCAAGAATCCAAAATTACCAACAAATGGAACTAACATAACTTAGTGAAAACTTCAATCACCTACAAGAGTAAAACTAGAGATTAAAAATCAAATGAAAACTCAAAATTGTTTTCCTTTTGTTGTGTAGGATTACTTTGGATCAAGGGTGTTCCTACATTAGAATCCCCTAACAAAGAAAATATAAACATCTTTCTCACATGATGGATGATGAAAATCCAAATGATGTCCTCCCAATTTGTCCAAGGTTTGTCTTTGAAATCCATGCGACATCTTCTAAACCCTTTCCCTTCCAACAAACCAAGTACTTTGCGAGTTCTCTCCCTAGTCCTCTTACTAACTCCCTCCTTCAAAATTAATGAAATCTCATCTCTTCTCTCTAGAGAATATGCTCATTCCAATTTAAAACATGTTCTTCTCATGTTGCATCAATTTTGAAATGTCATCTCTTCTCTCTAGAGAATATGCTCATTCCAATTTAAAACATGTTCTTCTCATGTTGCATCATTAACACTGTTGTAGTACTCATACAAATGAACACCATTAGATATTTGTCAAATATCCAAACCTTCATGTAATTATAGCTAATAAGCATTATCAAAGCTCTTCTACAAAATCTTTCAAGGTCCTATCTTTGTGTACTTCAACTTATTATATGTTCTTTTAACAAATATTTCCTTTATTAAATGTGTCTTTACTAAGTCTCCTTACAGAATTTCCTCTCTTTTCTTCTCATGATTATTTTTATTGTGTTTTAGGATGCTTTGTTGCAATTGTTCCTTCCTCTATTCATGCACTTCCTTCATGAACTCTACAAAAGACTCAAAATATGTAGAGTCTTATGCTTGCATCAGGAAAGTGCAACAAATATGTCCACCCCTTAGGTGATCCTCCATACACAATTTGAAAAGGATGCTAACTTGTAAACATGTTCACTCAATTATTAAAATAACCAAATTTATCCTGTGCTAAGACCCATTGTCCAAGCTTCTCTCCAACTAAGAACCTCAACAAATTCCCTAGACACTTACTCAAAATTTCGTATGAGGATGACAACAAGAACTATACTACGATTCTGTCCCTATCTTCTTCCACAAGTTCTTCCAAAAATAACCCCCAAAAATGTTATCCTTATCTAAAAAAATGCTCCTATGGAAACCATGCAATTCAAAAACCTCCTTGAAAAACAAAACAACTATAATTGTAGAATCATTGGTCTTCTTACATGGAATAAGATGTGCCATTTTAGAAAATATATCTACTACAATAATTATGGAATCATTACTTCTTTGAGTTTTAGGCAATCCAAGTATAAAATCATGCCAAGTCCTCGCACATTCTATCGGGTACAGATAATGGTGTATGCAAACATAGTTTTTTACTTCTCTTTTTTGTACACTGACAAATTGTATAAATCTCTAGCCACTTATTCACATCTCTCACAATTCCTTGCCATTAATACCTTTACTTCATAAGGACCTTGTTATAACAATATCAAAATGACATCCTAATCCACCATTGTGAAATTATATGATGGGATTCTCCCTCATTGATCCTCTCAGAATATATAATTATCAATTCTTGAACAAAAATCCTTCTTAAACAAGACAATCAAAATATGGTTCTATCATCACTCTACAACTCCTTACAAACATTCCATGTTGCTGCAAAATCTACGTCTTCCTTATAAAATTCCTTCACATATTCCAATCCTACCACTTCCACTTACATGGTATAGTAGCACTAAAATTATTCTTCTTAATGCATTTGGAACTCTGTTTTACCTTTCTATCACATGCTTCAACAAAAAAGAGTAACTTTACAAAAACTCTACCCATTTCATACGCTACTGACTCAAATTCACTTGATTATTTATATACTACAATGCTTAATGATGAGTATACAAGACAACGTCTTTAGGAAATAAAAAATGACCCCTCATTTTCAATGCTCGTTCCATTGCATAAAAGTAATAAATATTCATCATGTACACATTATATTTCCTCATTATCATTCAACTTTTCACTAAATAAATAAATGGGTTCACCTTCCCAACTCAACAATGCTCCCATTGTTATCCCGCGTGCATCACAATCAACCTAAAATACTCTACTGAAATGTGGAAAAACCAACATTGGTTTTTCTTTTACCTTCTTTTTCATCGATTCAAAACTCATATTTACCACTGCAGTCTATTGGAAACTCCCTTCTTCATACGCTTCGTTAGTGGTGCACAAATTCCACTAAAATTCCTAACAAATTTTCCGTGGAAGCTTGTTAAATCATGGAAAATTCTTACCTCAAGAATACTTCGTGGAGATGGTCATTCAATTATATCTATGACCTTTCTTAGATCCATCTTTAGTCATTCTTGAGATATTACTAATACGAAGTATGCTAGATCTTCTTTCATAAACAAATACTTCTTCAAATTGATGAACAATTTTCCCCTTTTCAGTTTTCCAACAATTGTTGCAAATGCATTATGTGATCAATATATCATCAAGACATGCAACTACAAACTTTCAAAAATACAAATTCAATACTTTATATATCAACCTCATAAATATACTAGGTACATTTTGTCATTCTAATTAGCATAACCATCCACTTAAACATATATTTCTTTTTCTTGAAAGTTGTCTTCCACTCATTACCGTCTCTAATTATAATTTGGTGATATCCACTATTCAAGTCATTCTTGGAGAAATACACACTCTTCAAGTCATTCTTGGAGAAATACCTTGCTCCACTTAAACAATCCATTACATAATCTATTCTTAGTAATTGACGCTTGTACTTAATTGTGATCTTATTTATGGCCATTGAATCTATATACATCCTCCATTTTGTTCTTTTCGTTGATGCCATTATTGTTGGCACTACATGTGTAATTAAGTTCTCCCTCATCAATCCTTTATCCAACAACTCGTGGATCTGTCTATTCACTTTCTCACTTTTTCCCAATGTCATCCTATTTGGTGCCTTATTAGACAAAATAGATTCTAGTATCAAATTAATATGATTAGAAATACTCCTCATAGTTGGAAACCCCATTGGAAAGTCATCTAAAACTTCTACTTTAGAGTCCTTCAAAAACTCCTTCACTTCCATTGGTACACCACTCTTTATTTCATCTTGTTGTCCCTAGATAAAATATCAAAACAACACTTTGATTTCTTTGCTTCCTTCAAGAATTTGTTGGTTGAACACACCATCACTCTACTATCTTCACCAGTCTCTTCCTTCATAGCCTGAAACTTGAACTTCCTTCCACCCTTCTCCATCTAGAATATGTTCTTCTTTCCATATACAACATTCATGCTACATTTCCATGGCATGCCCAATAAAATGTAACAAGCATCTATTGGAAAAAAAAACATTTCCATGGCATGCCCAATAAAAAGTGACAAGCATCTATTGGAAAAAAAATTCATAGAGAATATGATCCTAGTAATCTCAAATGTGGAAACTTACTAAATATTGGTTAGACACACTCACTTGGTATTTGTTTTACAACCATAATACCCTATATACATTTTTATGGGGTGTACACTTCAAAGTAACTTCTTTATCACATTTATAGACACGAATTTTTGTGTAACGTCAATCAACAATTAAAGTACAACACTTACCACCAATATTACACTAGTTGGTCGTGAACATGACCTTCCTTTGCTTTGGCTCCTTTTCTTCGAATTGATTTTCTAGATTCAACCACACTCTCTTGAATATAATTAGGTTCCCTTCCTATTTACACTAAATATCAACACCATTCTCATCATCTACATTTTATGTTACTTATACTTGAACATGTCCTCATGCATGATTGTACAACTCTTCAATCATTCTAGTTCTTACGGAATTAAGTGATCTGAATTTATGCAGGAACGCAATAGAATACACAAATAACCATGAATACAAATATGAAATGGAAATAACACTTCATTTCATTAATATCAAAGAACTTAAATTTGTTTACAGACAAAATAGAAATAAACTAGCCAAGGCGCTGGTAGCTTATCTCTGAAAAGAGATGTGACGACTACAGGCCTCTGAAATCTGTGTTTCCATGAGGCTCAAAGGATTATATGTTATTGAGAAGAAATGGAAACCCTAAACATCAAAAAACCTAACCCTAGGAGATGAAACACCAGAATATGGGCCCCGTTGGGGTAAATTGGTACATCAATTTCCTGGGGTCGTAACTTTTGCATACTATCTTCGTTTGACGCATATGATACATCGTTAGAAATATATATCAGAGGAATACAAATTTTGACAGCAAATATCATGTTCTAGAATGGACGAATATTCATCGACCGATTGATGCCCAAAAAAAGTCGTTTAGGGCCTCAAAACGACTCTGGAAGTTCAAGACCCAAAAAACTGCCAAAAATAGTAAATTGTGCTACAATTAAGGAAACTGAAAAACTAAAAGAAACAATGGTCAGGGTCCAAGTGGAATAGTCGGGTTGCCACCAATAGCCACCTGGATCATTATTCCCCCCTTAGGAAGCAATGGTCCCCATTACGTTGAATTCCTCCATGAGATGAGGAAACTTCTGCTGAACTTGGTCCCTAGTGAGACACTTTCCCTGGTGAAGGAGTTGGCCTACTTTGACAACTAAATATAGTTGGATCCTCTACTGGCGGGTTTTCTTGATCTGTGTGTCCATAATCCGATCATTTGTGGCTTGTTCCATGCAGTCTGGTTTTAACTATGTTGGTGTGAGTTGTTCTGCCATGTCGGGTGTGTCTAGTAGAGGTGGAAAGTAAGGCTGAAGGAGGTCCACATTGAACATTGGGTGCAGACCAAGGAATGATGGGATACTGAGCTCAAAGGCATTGTCCCCTACAACCTTGGTGATGGTGTATGGCCCATATCGGAGCTGGCGAAGCTTGCGGTGGGGTCGAGCGAGGCGCTCCTTCTGTAAATGTAGCCACACTTTATTGCCCACCTGTAAGTTATGTTTCACCTGATGATGATCATGTCGTTGCGTGTACTTAGCATTGGTTTTGTCCAATATGTCATGAACATGCTGGCAAATGTGATGAATGCGATCAATGAAGTTGTTCGCCTTGGCATATTTAGACTGGACATGAGTCGAATCAGTCTGAGTAGTTGCAAATGGTATGGCTACGTCAATGGGAGAAAGTGGTTGGAATCCCAAGCCCACCTGAAAGGGGTTGTGGTTGGTTGAGCTGTGGAGGGCCCGGTTATAGCTTTGTTGTACATAGGGGAGGCTCTCATCCCATGTGTGTGAATGCTTTGAGTTGTACATGCGAAAAATGTGTACGATCATCATGTTGACGACCTCTGTTTGGCCATCAGTTTGGGGATGGAAAGCTGTGGACTTGGTGAGCTTGGTGTCCAACATTGACTAGAGGCTGGACCAAAATTTACTTAGGAACCTGTTGTCTCAATTGGAGATGATAGAATGGGGGATCCCAAAGTGTACCCACACTCATTCAAAGAAGAGTTTAATAGTGGCTTCTGCTGTGATATTCTTCTTGCAGGCCGCCATAATGGCCATCTTCGAGAATCTGTCGATGACCAAGAAAACACAGTCATTGCCATGCTTAGTAGAAGGAAGGCCCGACATGTAATCCATGGATATGGATTCCCAAGGTTGACTAGGAGTAGGAAGCAGAGTATAGAGGCATTGCTTCTTGATGGTCGGCTTGGAAATGGCACAAGCAGTGTAGGATTTGATGTACTTCCTGACATCCTATCGAAGGTTTGGCCAATAGAAATAATTCTGTAGTACTGTCACTATTTTCTCGACTCCAAAATTCCCAACGACCCGACTATAGTGCACTTCCCAAATCATCTTAGCATGCTCACTCGAAGGAACAAAAAGGTGTCCCAGGTGACATACTAGGGCATCCTGGAGGTGAAAATTTGGAACTCGGTTACCCTCCAAGAGTGTCTTGCATGTGTGGCCGAAATCTGGATCGCTCTTGTAGAGAATCGACCAATCATAAGT
>ML870562.1:0-11706 GCA_009831015.1 Picea engelmannii | reverse complement strand
TTCTTAGAAGGTTCTACTTCTAGAAGATTCCTCCTCTAGAATGTTCTTAGGTGATGGTAGAACTATATAAAGGGTTTCAAGCAATGTAATGAGAGATGAAGAGAATTAGTTTATTTGGAGCGGTAGCTCAATAGGAGGATGCCACCTCAAAGAGGCAAGTGAACAGGAGAGGATCCCTTCCATAATAGGATCCATTGTATGGTGTTGTCCTACCTCAAGGGTTTCTATAATAAAGTTGTGGTTTTCTATATGGTTTCATATATCTTGTGTGGTGATTGTATTCAGATATCTTTGGATCTATTTTGATATTTTGTATTTAGGTTTTTGGTTCTTAACAAGTGGTATTAGAGCACTTTCCTTGGGCAGACATTGTGGGCAAATATTTTTTATTTTTGCAGATTTTTTTTTCGGAGAAGAAAAAAGAGGGCCGTGACATTCTCAAAGTTTTCGGTATATTTTTGTGCAAAATTTGCAGAAAATGGTTGTAGATCTGAGTTCCTCTCAGAAAAACACCCAAGTTGAAAAAACAAATCATCTGAAACGGAGTCCGGGAAGTCAAGATATTGAAGTTTTAAAATCTGCAAATTTTTAGGATTTTTTCCACGGATGGTGGCGAGAAATTTTTTATTTCTGTAGCATCTGGAGGCCGAATTTGCCCAAATAAATTATAGATCTGAGTTCCTCTCACAATTTCACCCAATTTCAAAAAAAAATCAGCCAAAATGGAGTCCGAGAAGTGAAGTTATGAGCATTTTAACTTCAGCAGTTTTTTAGGGTTTTTCCAGAAAAAGCCGTGATTTTCTGCCGTAACTTATTGGGTGAGTTCATAGGATGCTCAAATGGCTATTTCTTCTCAAAACCTGAAATAAATTCTTGAATCATTCAAAGCCCAATTGTTTCACACATTGGATGACAGATTGGATGCATTTGTACATGGTCTCACAGACAGCCTCACTGACAGCCTCACAAACGGTCTCAATGATAGTTTTCGTAGTATTCAAGATTCATTGAATAACATGCAGGAGAGATTTATTATGGAGGGCCTCAGGGATGAATATAATCAAGAAATATATGCTTGGTATGATTCTGAGGCAGATTGTGATGATTGGTATATGGATAGTTGTCATTTCTGGGATGACAACCACTTTCATATTTTATTTGATGACTCTAATCCACCTTCTGTAGAGAACATCAATGTCCCACATCAGGAGCTAGTTACCAGCGTTCAATTTACATATTCTACAGTGGTATTATTCATTCCAGATTCTACTACGACCCTTTTCCACTATGTGGATGGATCTTCTTATTTGGATCCACATGATAGGTGTCAGTCTTTGGAGCATCATTTGGAGTTGGTTATTGGGTTCCAAAATCTTCCACGGGGAGGTCACATGAGCACTTGGACATGGGACCCGGGATTACAATGGTGGTTGGACTACTTCAGCATGGTGGATTTCCTTTCTACATGGGACCTTAGTTCTTCAGTCTTCTTCAACATTATGGTCCACAATTATCCATGGGACCCCGGTATATGGTTGTACATCAAGTGTTAATGACAACGCTTTCATAAGGGGGATGGAATGTATGGTAGATAGAGAGGTAGTGGGGGGGCCTAGAGGGCCCATAGTGATAATAGTGGAGGTCATTCAATGTAAGGTGGACTAGGCCCACTATATTATTAAATAATGCCCACTATGGTAGTTAGATATAATAAATGGGTAATTGGATATAATAAATGTAAGAGGAATTCTTAGAAGGTTCTACTTCTAGAAGATTCCTCCTCTAGAATGTTCTTAGGTGATGGTAGAACTATATAAAGGGTTTCAAGCAATGTAATGAGAGATGAAGAGAATTATTGTATTTGGAGCAGTAGCTCAATAGGAGGATGCCCCCTCGAAGAGGCAAGTGAACAAAAGAGGATCCCTTCCATAATAGGATCCATTGTATGGTGTTTCCCTACCTCAAGGGTTTGATATAATAAAGTTTTGTTTTTCTATATTGTTCTTCTATATCTGTTGTGGTGCTTTTGTATTCGGTCTTTGGTTCTTAACATGAGACCGGTAAGCCATTGATAAATATTGTATCACTGTGATAGATTTATAGATAGAAAACTTTATATTTCAGGGTGGTAGGGAGGTTCTAGGGAGGATTGTTGTCCTCAGAGGTTCAAGTGGGTGCTTGAACACAGGGAGTTGTAGCTTCCATCTGATTGCAGCCAGAAAAACCAGGGTGGCAGGGTGGTGCAAGGGAGAACATTGGTTCTCTGATATATAGGTCGGTGCCTGTGTAACTGGAAGTTGGTGCTAGAACTTTTAGGGAGTTTGTGCTTCCTTCTAGTGGGTGCTAGAGAAACCAGGGAGTCAGTGCTTCCTTCTAGTGGGTGCCAGAGAATCCAGAGAATTGGTGCTCTTAGAAAGTTGCAGCTTGCAAAATAGAGGTTGTAGTCTCACAATGAGTTGGAGCTCATATGTATGATAATGTATAGTAAAGATTACTTATCATATAAAGAAGAAGAGGTTTTTACCCTTTATGGGTTTCCTCAAGAAATATCTACCTCTGTGTATCTCATATGTGTGAATGATGTTGAATGTTCTTTTGCTTACTTCCCTGCATTATTTTGATTGTCATTGAGTGCTCTGTAAAGAGTTTAAAATAAGAATAATTGTTTAAGCACGGTGACAACTAATTCACCCCCCCCCCTCTCAGTTGTCCAACAATAAGAGTCATCATGAACTACATATCACGGGAGATTTGATTTCATCTCAATAAAATCAATTGTTCTCATCAATTCTAGAAGAAGCTGAAGTCGTTGTTCGACCAAGTCGATGAGAGCCACATCATGCATTTGGAGAAAGAGTTTATCTCTCTTGATCCTCATTCTTTTGATAGAATGGAGGACTATTTGGCATGTGTCAAAGAACTCTAGTTGAAATTGGGAGAATGTGGAAAGAACTATCATAATAAGGATGGACAACTCATTGAGGTGGTCATGATGAACTTGAGAACACCATTCTACATGTTCATGTTGACTTTCAACACCAACTGAAAATCATGCAAAGAAGATGGCAAGGATTACACCTTTGGAGATTTTTGTGGTCTTTTAATTATTGATAAACACATACTACTAAAAAAAGGCAATCTTGGTGGTAAACTCTAGGCCCACTTTCTCAAGGGAAAGGGAAATATGGATCCCAAGGATAGAGTACGGTTTGATGTCTCTACATAGAAACCTTCATACCATGATCAGAAACATCATATATAGGAATATGTGCCACAACGAAGTCAAAAGAAGAATACATGTTAGTACTATGGAAAGATAGAACATGTGGAGAAATTGTACACCAACACATTGACAATTTCACCTTCCAAGTCAGACCTTCTCACAACTTGTTGTCTCATGTTGCGAAGAATGAATAGGTGCTTGACTATGGGTGCACTCATCAAATGGATAAGGGTTCCTCCTTACTCACATGGTTAGATGAAGCTAAGGTGAGGAAAATATATGTTGTTGATTATTTTTCTCTGGATGTTGCTAGTTAGGGTGATGTTGAGTTTTGACATGGGAAGATTGGCGATGTCTATCATGTGCCAAATCTAAGTTCCAATATCTTGTCTATTGCTTAGTTAACATAAACAAGTAAGATTGTGGAATTTTGGCCAGATCGGTTCTATGTTCGTAATTTGAAGAAAGGTAAGTCAATTGTCATCAGTGAGCTTCTCAACCTGATGAACAATGTTTACAAGTTCCATGACACAACTCGACCTGAACCCGAACCGATTGCACTTGTTTCTCACACCAACGACTGAATTCAAATTTTGAATGAGCAACTTGAACACTTGAATTTCTAAAGTCTGCAAGCAATGAAAACTCATAATTTGGTTCATGGTATACCAACGGTGTTTTTCCTTGAAGGAGTCTGTAATGGATTTGTGCTTGGGAAGCATCATCAGGAACCATTTGAATCTGAAAAAGAATGGAGAGCATAGAACCTACTGGAATGGGTTCACAGTGATGTTTGCTACATCAATCATCAATCTACCTTCACTTGCAGGTGCAAGGTATATTTTTACTTTAATTGATGATTTATCTCATTTAACATGTGTATTTTTCCTGGAAAACAAGAACCTTGCCTTTGAGAAGTTCAAGTATTTTTTGTTCTTTTCTTATAAGCAATGTGGTCGACCCATCAAATGCTTGAGAAAAAACAATGGTGGTGAGTATGTCAATCAACCTTTTGAATAATATATGCTTTGATATAGTATTGACTAGAAACGGCCGGGTCCTCACAAAACTCAATAGAATGGCATCAGAGAATGAAAAGAATAGACGTTTGTCGAAATGGCTAGATGTATTTTGCAAGCTAAATATCTTCCTCCTTTCTTTTGGGCTGAAGCAGTATACTGTGCAAATTATCTTATCAATATCATATGAACTTGAGTTATTCCTTCCATGACTCCAGTCAATTGATGGTATGGGAATAATCCTTCAGTCAGAAACCTCCATGTGTTTGGATGTGTTTCCTAGGATCACATTCCTGATGATTATATAAAGAAGTTGGATGCAAAGAGCCATGCTTGCATCATGATGGGCTACTCTGAAGAGTCAAAATCCTATCAACTATTTGATCCTTTCAAATTGAAACTTGTTATCAAAATAAATGTATATTTTGATGAGAATTATTCTAGAATTAAGTTGTTGAATGCCTCCTTTGGATTGCTACAGGATGAACCCCTTGATGTTGTCTCAAAAACTGGTGCTCTTGTTCCAGTTTTCAGTCCTTCGACTAGGAAGTCGAATTTTGTTCATGTTTCGACTTGAACATTGACCTCTAACTTGACTATTCCATTATCTTCTATCTCGATTGAACCATCGACTAAAGATCCTATGAATTATGATTGACCTGCTGAAGTGAATCGTAGCTCACCTATTTATTTTCAACCCAGATGGGCTACCAAGACAATTAAAATTGTTGGAGATTCCTCCTCCTTACGAAAAAGTTGAATTCAAAAGAAACATGTTAGAATTTCCTTGATGACTCATGTACTTAAAAATTATGATCCTATTTCCTACTCAAATGCTAAAGGAAAACCTAAATGGGAAAAAGTTATGCAAACAAAAATTGATTCTTTGTAAAATAATAATACTTGAGACTTAGTTCCCCGACCACAAGGAAATAATGTGAAGTGTCGATGGGTCTACTAGACCAAATTTACCTTTGAGGTTATTGTTGAGCAACATAAAGCATGACTCATTGCGAAGGGATTTTATCAACAAGAAGGAATTGACTACACTGAAACATTTTCCATTATCACAAAGATGAACTCTGATCGACTGATTCTTTCTCTCGCTGCTCGTTTTTCATGGAAAATCCATCATATGGATGTACAGATTTCTTTTCTTCATGGAGACCTATTTGAATAAAGTTTCATGGAACAACCACCTAGTTTTATGACAGATTCAAATTTGGTATGTTGACTCAAGAAGTTGCTTTATGGTTTGAAGCAGGCTCTTCGAGCTTGGTATGCTAGTATCGACAATTTCTTTCTTCGACTTGGTTTCAAACGTTGAGAATATGATCACAACTTGTATGTACTCTATACCAATGGAGGCACCTTGAATATTGTTTTATATGTAGATGGATTACTTATTACTGGAAATTATGATGATCTCATCCTTAGATTGAAGGAACAACTTGCTAACTCTTTTGACATGACAATTCTTGGTACTCTGCATTATTTTTTGGGTCTTCGAGTACTACCACTTTGTGATGTATTTTTCATTTCTTAGTATAAATATGTGATGGATCTGTTGATACATATTAAGATGGTTGATTTAAATCCTTGTGCTACTCCTTTTCAGTCTAGAGTAAAGCTTACCAAAACCTGTCAAACACCCGCATCCATTGCTACATTATATCCACAATTGGTTGACAATATTATTTATCTTACTCATAATCGACCTAGAATTTGCTTTGTTGTTAGTGTGGTTTATCAGTTTATGCAGGACCCTAAATAAATCCACTAGAAAGTAGTCAAATGAATTGTCCGCTATCTCAAAGGTACCACTCATTTTGGTATAAAATATTGTTGAATTTTAGATTCATTGGTTGGCTTCACCGACTCCAACTGGGATGGTGACAATGATGATTGGAAGTCCACTTATCGATATGTGTTTTGATATAACACTAGACCTTTGGTGTGGTCTTGCAAGAAATAGAAGGTAGTCTCTTTGTCGACTATAGAAGTTGAATATTATGGTGTTGTTCAAGAAGGAACTAAATCCATATGGATTCACCAAATTTTGGGAGAACTTGGACTTCCTGTTAAGACCGCGACTATAATCTACTGTGATAGCCAAAGTCCCATATAGGTTTCTGGAAATTATGTTTCCCATAGTAATATGAACCATCTTGAGCTCCATTCTCACTATTTGAGATAGTTGGTTCATGAGAATGTTGTCTCTCTCGAGTATTGCAGAACATATGATCAGGTTTTTGATATCTTCACCAAACCTTTAGCTAAATCCAAATTTATTAAAATATGCACAATGCTTGGGCTTCAGGAAGATAAAATTATGGGGGGGGTGTCATAATGACGTAATTTTTTCTCTAGAATATCCAAAGTTGTGTGTTGATGGGTGGGGTGTTGGAACATCAAACATTGATGGTGCATCACACATATCACTAGTTCAATTGGTCAAGAGGTTGACCCACATATGGATACATTCAATTGGGTGATTGACCAACACACTACACCAACTGGTCATGTAGTCGACGTGCCTTTTGGTCAAAAAATCACCCAACAGTTGAAGATAGCTGGGAGGTGGATCAACCAACCCAATAATAAACTATGATTTGGATGTGTAGGAAGTCAGGTCGAGCATTCCTATTGATCTGACTCAACATAGTGGATTTGGTGGAGTCAAATCTAACAGTCGAAAATTATATGTGGACAAGATCTTCCAAATTCTATGGAATTTGGTTAGATATTGAGACTATAAATAGAAGACCCCTTAGGTCATTTTCATCATGGAAATCAAGTGATCAAGATCCAATATGCATTGTGATGTTCTGATCATAGTGCACTCTGCTTAAGTGTTGTAATGGTGTCCTTAGACACAACCCTTTGTCTTCAAATATTTTTTGTTCCTCTTCAATTATCTGCAGTACTATGTTCTTTGTTTCATGTCATGTTCCACCTTATTCCACAACACCGGTCACCTATACAAGATTGGCATCGACAAAATTATGCGGAGGTGTGTTTAGACCATGAACGAGCCATGATATTTTTTGAGTCTCACAAAGGCATTGCAAGGGGACACAATATCGATAAAGCAATGAGGCATAAGGTATTATGTGTAGGATTATGATGGTTTTAAATATTTGTATATTCTAAGGAATATTGCAAATAGTGCGACGTTTTCCAACACATTCGAAAGCCTTGTCGACGAGATGAATTGCCCCTATTCTTGATCACATCATTGGAACCATTTGGAAAGTTGTATATTGACTTTGTGGGGCCAATAAGTCCTTGACACATTGAACTAGTGTGCATTGCATTATTGCTACAATAGAGTATTTGAAACACTATTCAGAAGCTACGTCGATGAAACATTGCACTGCAGAAACGGTCTCACACTTCATATTTAAGAATGTGATCACAAGGTTTGGCTACCCAAAGTTGTTAATGAGTAATAAATATGTTCATTTTCTGAATGACACCATCTGTGTTCTCACCCAAGAGTTTATGATTCATCACTATAAGAACACCCCATATCGCCCATAAGCTAATGGTATAGTTGAAGCATTCAATAAGATTTTAGAGCATTCCCTAACCAAGGTTTGTAATGTGAAAGATGATTATTGGGATCAGGGTATTCCAAAAGTACTATGAGAATATATAACAACATGGAAGAGATTTACTAAACATACTCCATTCAGGTTGGTTTATGGAAAATAAGTCATGATGCCATTAGAGTTCATTGTTCCAAGTTTGTGAATTTCCATCACCATTCAGATGTATGATGAACAATCACTTCAATAACGGTTCAAAAACCTTATGGAACTATAATAAGACATATTCATGGTGGGATACATCCAATTGTTTAATAAACAAAAAGATAGAAATCATGGCAGGACCTTAAAATTTCTCAAAAATTTTGCAACCATGTTCTCTAGTGTTGCTATATGACAAACAATTCCTCAAACACCCTAGAAAGTTGCATATGCATTGGTTAGGACCATTTATCCTGGTATAAATCAGTGAAGTAGGAGAATAAATGTTCACCACACTGCAGGTTCAGCCTCTCAAGGGACTTATCAATGGAAGAAGACTAAAGGTGTATTATAGCCTGTAGGGGTCGAATTCACTATGAAGTACCAACAAAGTATAGGATTTTGCGTAGCATAGGAGGTAGATAGGAAGTGATAGGATAGGTATGATTACACATTTATTATCATGACAAGAAACCTTCTGGTAAAAAGGAGGACAGGACAATATGACAGGTCCACAAATTTGACATATTTTGGCCAAGCGAGACACGTTATGAACAACGTACTATGTAGTAGATAGGAAAATAGGATCGCATGGGAGAGTTATGGGCTACACGACACTTGAAAACACTAAATGGTCAAGAAATTAAATTCGGATATATCACATATGGTTAAGGTATGCAAGAAATTATGAAGACACACTCTAAAAAGTACATCGTAAGTGTGGTGGATTGGTAACATTAGAATTCATATCGATGATTCTTGCATGGGTATTGGAGGGACTGAATTCGGTCATATCATATTTCAGTGATGGATGGAAATTGGTGGCATCATATCATAGTCTCTTGGCCTTAGTATTGACTATTTATACCCCCTATGCCCATGATTTTTCATTCATAGAGAGCCATTGATTCTTCACAGCTAGTCTCACCCAAGGTTTCCACTTAGTAGTTTCCATGATTTTTCCACCATTAGCATGATTCATAGTAGGAATTATAGTTCCATAAGGAATTCCCCAGGCCCATGGTCCCTTTGAGAAAATAAATGGTTTCCTACATCTCACAACTCATGCAAGCATCCCAAAGTCCTAATGTTTCCTTCTCACATCAGTTGCAACTTTGAGTGCAACTACTAGGAAGGGGAACCAACCTACATTTCACTAGCGGCATGCATACGGTCGCCAAATAGTTCCTTGAACTATGATTCAAAGCTTTTGCAGTAGGACATATCCCTCAACTGAGATTTGGTACACTTGCCACCATGGATCCACACCTTTGTTGATGTCGGTAGTCTGATTCTTCAAGATGCCCCCTCTATTGGTTTCATTTGTCTGCATATTCCCCACTACACTCAAACCTGAAAGATACTGGAGGAATATGGTGGTCATGGTTGATGGAGCCATCACCTTGGGCTGAGCCTTCACAGGAATTGGGATGGGTTATCTAGGTCCCGGAGGAGGGATTTCGCCTATTTTTTGCATAGAGTTTTGGACTGCATGCTAAAACACATCTACTCTTCAACTTTCCAGACCAAGCTCAAGACGTGAGAAGTTGAGATACTGGAAAAATGAATCCCAACTTCATCCTTAACCTCCAAGGTTGCTCGACTCATTCGAAGACCTGTGTCAGGTTGCAACCATATCCCATACTAATGATTTTACCTTACTCAAGCATGACTACAACCATAGAAAACATCAATGATTTTCCCTTAATCAAGCACTGTGTGGACACCTCCAAAGTGCTATCAATGACTTATCTTGATATGATCAAGATCTAGAGGAGAGTATTTTAAGAGGTATCACCATCAATTGTATGGTGAGTGCACACAAATAAAGTACTAAATAGGTGTAACCCTATAATTTATACAACGTAAGGAATCTTAAGAGAAAGGACTCCCACGAAGGTGTTGGCAGGGCCTAAAATTCTCTTTTTTATTTTATGTCGGTGGGAGTATTAATCCCAATTCAGTGTTATTGTACTGACAAAAGTACCAAATTCCTTTTAGATGAAAAGATGTAGGAATTTATTTAGTAGACTATACAAGCTAGGGTTTTTAGGGTCCTACGGAAAAGGGAGTGTCAAGTGCTATAGTTACTTGATATACTGAAGGGTTTCCAACAATAGTACTCAGTTGACTTACAAGGGTTTCCAACGAATCTAAATGTGTCTTCAGGAATATTTTTTAATCAAGTACTATAATGACCCAAAGGATAGTGGGAAAAGGTATGGATGAGATGGCGAGTTAGATATGGTTTCAATGTTCCAGGAAGATTCACATGCTACATGAAAATAGGAAGAGCTTGCAGATTTTGCATTCACTGGAGAGAGTGGAGAAGAGAAGAAGTGATAGAGAGCCATAGAAAAAGGGGCAGATAAAGTCAAGTGTAAGAGAGTTGGAGAATAGTCCAATTTTGAGTCCCGTTTTGTATCAGTTTTGTATGAGTTTTTATAATGAGATAAAATATGGCTCTGAATGATAAAAGAAAGTGTTTTGTGTAGAGTGCATTGTGCCCATTCAATGTATCTATGATTTTGTATTTGCATGAATCAAATGAATGGAATATAAAGCTCTATCTTTCATCATTTTGTTGTGTGATGGAAGGAGTAAATGTTTGATTATTTCTTTAATCGTGGTATTGTGTTAATTGGTTATGAATGAATGAATGAATTAATGTATTTAATCCCAAGAATTTTCCTTGCATGTATTGTCCCTTCGCATGTGACACAAGACTAAATGGTCTTTTTGATTCTCATGGCATCTCGGGTGGGACCTTCTTTGGTCCTCGACTGAAGATTGAATATGTCGATGTCGTGGGGTTTTGTTAGTCAAATATTGATGAAACTTGGGTATTCAACCTCACATCAATAAGAGAGACACGAGACAACAAGTGCCCCACTATAACTATCATGCTACAATTATATGCATATTAACCATGCTATTTTCATAATACTTATGTTGAATTGTAGAAAATGTGTTGATTAAGTATAATGAAGCATTTGAGACAATGGTATGTAGTGATTAGTTTTCAGTATAAGATCCCCATTTGGTTAATTTTTGGTGGTTGAGTTATGGGATTATTTCCTGTTGTTGATTGGTTTTTCCATTTTGGGATGATGATTGGTATCCTTTATGGGGTGGCATTCCAGATTTGACATTCAGTTGCTTTTTCAAGACCTTTCCTATAATTGGTTGAGATGTTTTCCCTTTCTATAGCTTATGGTTGAACTATTATCCATTAGATAGCATTGATGGTTGGGACATCTTCCCTTAATAGAGTTTATGGTAAAGTATTTTTATATTGCTAGAGTTTTGATGCTCAATGCATCTCTTGACAATATGGATGTGTTTATTCATATTGCAATAGTAATCACCTTTGGTTGATGATATATAGAATTTCCAAGGTTGATTATTGTGTTTCTCTTATTGGCATATGTTATACTTACATTAAGGTTGATGATTTATTGTAAAGACGTATGTTACCTTTCAATGGAAGATAATTTCCCTTGGTTAATAATGTTGTCACTTTATATGGACATGATATTAGATAGGTTCCAAGGTTGAAGTTTTTTACTCTCTTATTGATATGTGTCACTCGATGAATCTATGCTTGGTGAAATTAATATCCCTAATGGAAAGTGGTGTCTTATTTCTTGAAGATCTAGCCATTGAAGGTTTTTAAATACTTCAAGAAGATATGCTAATTGATTTTTTTTTT
>WSFP011446378.1:0-20110 GCA_009831015.1 Picea engelmannii | reverse complement strand
ATTAGTATAATATAAATGATATTTTAGTTAGATTTATATTACATTGTTTAATTTCAGTAATATATATTAGATTGTCTAATTTCAGTTAGCTTTCTTTCCCTTTCATAAATACAAAAAATAAAAAAAGAGACCCTTGGCTGTCTCATGGCAGCGATCACATGAGTTTTGCAGGTTTTAATCAAATCTGTAGTTTGTCCATATTGTACATTTGTGAATAAGGAATATCATAGCTGATAATTATGTAGTTGATTTGAGTTATTATAATCATAGTTAGTATCTTGTATATATAAGTAATTAGTAATTTATAGTTAGATTAGTGTAGTTAGTTAGTTTGCTTTATTAGTTTCTAGTTTCCTTTATTAGTTTTAGTTCTTTGTCTTTGTTTTATTAATTTCTAGTTTCCCTTAAGATTTCTTAGCTCAGATCATTTCTCTTTGGTTTCCATACGAGACCTTAGGGCAGCCAATGGAGCCGTTAAACTCGTCAGGGTGGTCCATTCCAAACGACTTGGGTTATTTAGACAACCCCGGACCGATTCCACTCTCCCAATTGACAGACGGTCAATTTCGCCCGTCAACACCATGATACCCTGACTCATTACCTCATGGAGCAATACTTACTACTACTTTAGGTTAGGTTAGTGGGATGTAAACTAATGATGCTGATAAATAGACTGCACTGAAAAAAGAGGGGCCCTCAGGGGCCATGCTCAAGTCATCCGGATTTCGACACTCTATGTCTAGGACCTGTAGGCCTCGAGACATGATCTCCTTAGTTATCCCTAGGGTAGGGGATTACATGCCTCATCCGTGCAGTTGAGATAGCTATTCTTCTCTATATCTAATGTTGGCTCCACCTTTGTAGTCATGGTAATTCGGTACATGTCTCTCTGTTTGAGTTGATGCAAGATTTTTAGCTTTCACTGAAAGTAGTTATGAGGCGTGAGAAGTATTACCATAAAGTAGTCCATGCTTTTTGACTGCATATTCCTCCTGAAACTACAAATAAAAATGTTTATGTGCTTTCTCCTAGCAATAAAGGCTCTGATACCATGTAAATTTTTCACAGTGAAACTAGCTAGTAGAAAAATCACACAAAGCTTGCGAGAGAGAGAAGAGAAGAGAGACAAGCTTGAGAGAAATAATGAATTGTATGAAATGAATGAGTAAATGGTAAAATGCAAATTATATAATGTACACGTCTAATTTAATGTGCCATAGTAGTGATCTAGAGAGATCTATACAATCACTGACAAAAATCGAAGTAATCTGCCACCTAGTCCTAGTTAACTGGTCCATGCAATAATCAATTAATAGAGTCACACATGTAGAAGTGAGATAAACACATGAAATCACAAGATATGCAACCTCTTGGCCACATGCATTATATATGTACCCTCCTAGTGAGGAAACCAAGGTGAAAATGTAACTGCTGGTGATAAAACCAAGGTTTCCATGCATGAGTGGCCTCCATTAGTCTAATTGAGGTGTAACTAACTCTGAAATAAAGAGGGAAGGTGCCCTATTTTGTAGGAGGTCTCCTAATTTGTAGGGTAATATTATAAATATAGAATATTCTCATCTATGGAAGCGCCCTCAACAATGGAGTATCAACCTAGGAAAAGAGTTACCTAGGTGAGTGTGTAATATTGCCAACAATCAAGATCGTCCAGAACGTCAATTTGCTGAAGGGGACTAGGTGTTTCTTTGTTTGCAACCTTATAAGTAAACTTCACTCAAAGATGAACACTATAAAAAAATCACCCATAATTTTTATGGTCCTTATTCAATTATCAAGCGAGTGGGGCCGTGGCCTACCAGTTAGCTCTCTGAATCAATCTGAGCTTCATCATGTTTTTCGTATCCAATGCTTAAAGAAAGTGATTGGAACTAAGTGCTAGACTCAAACCAATCTCTCTGAGTTGGATGAAGAAGGATACATTTGGTTGTAGCCACAAGTAGTCTTGGAATAGCACAAACATCGTCTCTGTCAGCACACCATCAAGGAAGTTTTAGTTCAGTGGAAGGATAAACCGATAGAAGATGACACCTGGGAGTCGACTACCATTCTGCAACAATTTCCCCATCTCAATCCTTGAGGACAAGGATGATTTTCAATGGGGAGGGAATGTTAGGGACCTAACCTCCCTAACCCCTAACATAGGTACAATAATATGTTTTCTATGTAATAAAGGCACACATTAGTAAATAAGGCCTATATAATAATGTGAACAAGTCTAATGTAAGAAGACTTAATAGAATCTTTCACTTCTAGAAATATCTTCCTTTAGAATGTTCTTTAGAAGATAGAATTAGTATAAATAAGAGTATAAGGCACAGGAAAGTCTTGTCTTGAGAATTATTGTAATAGATATTTTCTTTGCTGGAGGTTTCCCCCTCGAAGAGACAAGTGAAATTATCTTTATATCAATACATGTATCATTGTTGGTGTTATTATTCTCTATATTATGTTGTTTTGCTCGTACATGTCGTAATATTTTCTGTTTTTTTTTTTATATAATACATTTGGTACCTTACAACCAGGTGCATGGAATGTTAGAAGGTGAAGACCGAGCATAGGAATCCAATAGGATTATTACAACCATTTCCCATTCTTGAATGGAAATGGGATGTAGTTACAATATATTTTATCACCAAATTGCTAAGAACTATGAGGCAACATGACTCCATCATGGTAGTGGTGGAAAAGCTCACAAAGGATTTACACTTTGTACTAGTGAAAACAACTCACAAGGAAACTAACATTGGAGAGATTTATATGAAGGAAATCACTAAGCTACATGGTGTGTCGAAGGAAAAAGTGTTAGACATAGATCCTAAGTTCACTTCTAATTTCTATAAGGGGTTGTTTAATGGATTTGTGACTAATTTGAATTTCAATACAACATATCATCCAGAGTCAGATGGGAAGACATAGAGAACTAACTAAATAATTAAAGACATGTTGAAGATGTATGAAATGGACAAACCTTCCAAGTGGGAAGACTACCTTCATCTAGTTGAGTTTGCTTATAATAATGGGTACTAGGCATCGTTGAAGATGAGCCCATTTGAAGCCTTGTATGGCAGGAAATGAACGTGCCAGTGAGCTAGGATAACCCAACAGACAAAGCAGTTATTGGGTCAAAACTTATAAGAGAAATGGAAGAGAAGATGGTAAAGATCATGTAGAACTTAAAGGTTGTATGGGATAGGAAAAATATTTGTGCCGATAAAAGTAGTACATACAAGGAATTCAAAGTGGGAAATCATGTGTTTTTAAAAGTAAAGGTAAAAGGGAGCTTTCTAAGATTGGGAAGTTGCCCAACGTTGGAAATAATACCGTGGGCCGTTTGAAGTTCTAGAAAAGATAGGCCTAATTTCATACATTCTTGCATTTCCTACATCCATGAGAATTCATAATGTGTTTCATGTGTCTTTATTGAAGAAATATGTGCTTGATCCTAACCACATAATTGATTGGACTGTGATATAGGTGGAGAACAAGGGGAAATTTTGGGTGGAACCTTTGTGCATCCTAGACTAGAAATTCAAAGTGATTAGGAACAAATCCATCGGCCTAATAAAGGCTTAGTGGGCTTTCTACAGTCCTAAAAACGCCACATGGGAGCACAAGGAGACCATGTGGGAAGAGCACCCACAATGTTTTGCAAATTTTGAAGAGAAATGAATGTACATTTGTATATAAGTGCACAAGACTCTAGTTTGGCACCCATAGCTCCTGGAGATACAACTTAGAGACTTCTAGTCTGATTTATGTTGGAGCCCTGGAAGGGAAGTGGTACAAACTGAGGGACTGCGATGCAGAGAAGGCGGTACACTTCCTTGGGTTTTGCACGTTGCGGGGAACACGAGATTCATGGTTGGAATTGCTGCAGAAGTTGTAAACTTTCAAAAGTATCAAGTATTATGATGTAAAATTTTGTACATGTATATCAATATGGTGCTATGCATCGAGAGCGGTGCGATTTATAGGGGGAGGGGAATGTAACATCCCTATTTTTAATCCCCAATATAGTGATGCATAATGTAAATATGATATATGGATGATGTCCAAGAGATGTAATATGTAAAAATTGTATATCGTAATAATAAAATAAAATGTAACGTCGATTGCAGATGGACATGGATGGAATATTGGGGGATAAGTTTCCACAAGAGAGGGGTGTTGATGTTTCTTGTAGCTGCAAGAGGTATTCACCTATGGGATAACATTTCTTATAGATGAAGTTTCCAAGACATTAAAGGAAAACCATTGGAAGTAAAATAATATCCCATAAGAGAAGTCGGCCTCACAGAAAATAATGAAGAAGAATTATAATGCTCCAGAAGTAAAGTCGGCTCCAAAAGAAAAATATAATCAAAAGAAATATTTTCCAGAAAGTCAGGACGGCCCTGCCAGAAAAGTCACTGGACATAATAGTATAAATAAGAGTGACAACTTCCTCATTTGGCACACTCACTGATTTATCTATAACAAAAGTTTGGTGGAGAGAGATGCAACTACAGAAGGAAGAAGGGCGCATATGGAGGGTCTATCTCTTTTGTTCTTGGTGATGTGTTGGTTGAGGCTAACCACTCTAGCACTATGGATAGAGTGTGTTGTAGCTGCATAGTTGGTTTTCCTTGGTGATGTACTGGTAGAGGCCAACCACTCTAGCGCTATGGATAGAGTGAGATGCAACTGCATTGCTGATCTCTTGGTGGTATGCTAGTGGAGGCTATACACCTAGTAGTTTGGCTAGGGTGTGCTGCATCTATGTTGCTGGATTCTTTCTTATTGGTTTACTCTAGTGGATAGAGCTTGATCTTGGTTATTTTTTTTTGGAAATGATATTATCTATGAAAAGGTTGCTGGGTTTTCTCCCCTTGCACATAAGGGTTTCCCAGAATGTATATGTTATGCTTAGGGGTGGCACGATTAGGTGCCTATGGTTGGGTGGCGATGGTGCAACATCGCCTATGAAAAAATGAGAATGCAAAAGAAGTTTAAATTTCTATGGTAAATATAATGTTAATGGAAATTCAACATGGTATAAGAGATTGGTTTCCTTCAGAACAGTCTAATCGCTGGAAGGAAGATCGTGAGATTTACCTTGCCGCTGTACAATTTTATTTTGTCAAGCTAGTTGGAGCACCTTGAATTTTTAGGTTTTTCCGATGCTGCTGGATGGTGCTACAATTTCTGAGGTATGTAACTCTATATGTTAAATTGTATCATTATCTTGAGGGTGTTTTGCAGGATAAGGGACTTTTTTCTAAGCAACAAATCATAGATCCAGAGGGATCTTAGATACAATGCATTTAGAGGAACAACGCACTCTCCAGGTTTGATTGTTTTGATATGCCTATAGATGTTATGGAACCATTGAGATCTTATGTTTTTGATCTATTGGAGTTATGATCATTATACTAACCACTTAATACTAGAGATGCATTTGTTTATCTACCCTCTAGGAGATATTCTTGTTTTTTTGTCTGTTCTCGGTAGGTTATATTGTTAAATTCCATGGAGGTTTCCATGGAAATGTTGTTGTTCTTGTTTTCTTGTTCCGAGAAAGTTTCAAAGAGGCATGTCACTAGTGATAGCTCTAAGAGGGAGATATAGTGACGGTTGCAAAAGGAAACTTGTTAGATGGTCTCTATTTTGAGACATGAAGCAGTTTGACTAGACAAGGAGTTTGTACAGATTGACAGTTTGATCATTTCCTGGTGCATAATTATATCAGCCCGAGTGAGTCATGGTGTAGTAGACTTGCTCATTTTCATTATATAGATCTTCCCACTCTGGGGAAGATGGTGGCGAGTCTTCCAAATCTTCGTATTGAGCATGATGACATATTTAGAGATTGTTCTCTTGGCATGAATTCCAATGGATCTTTTCCGAGCATTGAGGCTCCAACACATATCCACAAATGAGCAGACAACTGACATTTTCACCAAGCCTCTGTTGGGGACAAGATTTTTAGGAATGAAAATGTTTCCCTCAGGTAGTGTTGATGATTGCAACATCGTGCCTATATTCCAAGATTGATCAGACTGACTTAATCATGTGGGAATATGCCTAGATGTAATCTTCGATGGACTGAATATTTGAGTTGCTTCTAGATCTCCAGGAGGATATCGGGTAGACATTCCAAGATTGGTCAGACTAACTTGACCATGTGGGAATGATCCCAGGGTAGTATTCGATGGACTGAAGGGTTGGGACCCTGGTATGGTCTTTGATGGACTAAAGACTTGAAGCCCAACATATTCTTCAATGGATTGAAGCTACATAGTTCTCAATGGACTAAGGACTCCTCCAATGTGCATGAATTGCATTAGGCATACCACTCATGGTGAGGCAAGTAGCCCAGATAATCATTAGGTTGACCCTTCTCCTAGTACTGGGGTGAACACTAGGGGAGATAGGGAACATCAACATCTGAAGTAGATGTGCCCCGATGTAGTCTTCGATGGACTAAAGACTTGAGGTGCTTGAGGTGAAATTCTATGTGTCTGATATCATTAAGCTAAATGAATTCATGGAGTAATCATGTGGGAATGTGTGCATTCCAGGATCAACTATGAGGTGAATGTGGATTCAATGTGGTCATAATTTTTGTCATGGGAAAAAATGATTCGAGGTGCTAGACACATGGTTGTGGAGATGGATCATCAATATAACTAATGAGGCCCATGGAGAAACTTTTATATGACAGAAGAATACCAAGAATAGTAGAATATATGCTTGGAGAATGCATTCCGCGTTGAGAGGGAGTATTGATGGTTGCAACTTCATGAGACATTATTCTGTGACGATACTCCTCGATGGAATGAGTTGGATATGACACTTATCAATGGACTGATAAGTTGTACTGGCTTGGTGCCCAATGTCCCTTGGGAGTAGACCATGCAGAAACATCCTTTGGGAGTAGAACAAGTGACACTTCATGGAGGAGTAGGTCCTTGATGATGCACTACAGGTGAGTAGGTCCTAGTGCCACACTATGGGTGAGTAGGTCCTAGTGTATTCTAGTGGTGATGAGGCCCTAGAAAAGGTCCACATTGGGTGTATCCATGTGCGACATGATGATGCTACTAGTAGCATGGTCTACATGACCATGGAATGGTCATAGGACCATGGAATAACCTGTGATGTTATGAGGACTAGAGGAAAAACATCATGGAGAATACCTCCCTGGATAAGAGGGAGTGTTGATGTTTCTGGTAGCTGCGGGAGGTATTCATCTCGGGGATACCATTTCTTATATATGAAGTTGTCAAGACGTTAAAGGAAAACCATTGGAATTCAAAGAATATCCCAGAAGAGAAGTTGACCTCACATATAATAATAAAGAAGAATTATAATGCTTTAGAAGTAAAATCACCTCCAAAAGAAAAATATAAACAAAAAATATATTTTCCAGAAAGTCAGGTTGGCCCTGCTAGAAAAGTCACTGGACAGATTAGTATAAACAAGAGTGACACCTTCCTCATTTGGCACGCTCACTCATTGATCTATAATGCAATTTTTGTGGAGAGAGTTGCAACTACAGCTGCAACTCCACAAGGAAGACGGGTGCATATGGAGGGTACATCTCTTTTGGTCTTGGTGATGTATTGGTGGAGGATAACCACTCTAGCACTATGGCTAGAGTGTGTTTCAACTGCGTAGTTGGTTTACCTTGGTGATGTAATGGTAGAGGCCAACCATTCTAGTGCTCTGGCTAGAGTGAACTGCAATTTCATTGTTGATCTCTTGGTCGTATGCTAGTGGAGGCTAGACACCCTAGTGCTCTGGCTAGGGTGTGTTGCATCTATGTTGATGGATTATTTCTTATTGGTTTGCTCTAGTGGATATAGATTTTTCTTGGTTATTTTGTCTTGGAAAGGATATTCTCTATAAGAAGGTTGCTAGGTTTTCTCCCCTTGCATATAAGGGTTTCCTAGGATGTATATGTTATGCTTGGGGATGGCACGAGTAGGTGCCTATGGTTGGGTGGTGATGGTGAAACATCGCCTATGGAGAAACGAGCATGCAAAATAAGTTTACATTTCTATGGTAAATCTAATGTTAACGAAAATTTAACAAGGGGAAGGTCTAAGAGGGGGTCCAAGGGGGAAAATATTCATGTGTATTAATCAAAACCCACTTTCTAAAATTATTATTGGTGTATGAAACTTCTAATTTTTGTTTGAGTGTTACCAAATCCAATCATTAAACACATGTAAGAGGGTTGGTGTGAAAATTCACATCCCATAGTTATGAGAGCATGGGGTTTGAGTGTTAGATAAATAGGATCATAGAGCAATAAAAAAAAAAAATATGTAGAAATAAAACATAGAATATATACAATACAATAGAGACACATATATACGTGGTTCACCCAGTGTGGGCTACTTCCACCAGAGAAATTTCCAGGTCCTTCCTTTTTATTATCCAAAAAATGAAGGGATACAACCTACAACACACCCGTTGTAACTCCCTCTTATTTCTCTCACAGTCTCCTCTCTCAGAATACAATATTCACAATGATACATAGACACAATACAATTTCCTCATAAGAGAGGGTTTCCTTTTAGGAAAAAAAACCCTAACATAACTTCTACTGTCATATCTGTGACCTTATAATGAAAGGTCCATATTTACTATGAAATTACAATATACATTTACAAGGTATTTTTTCCTTCAGGGGATTCGCCCCCAAACCCCCATCGGAGAACGCTATCACTCGAATCCCCGTTGGGTGCTCTCTTTCCCTCAGACCCCCCAACTGGGGGGATGAACCCCCGTATCCCCGCAGGGGGGAAAACCCCCCCTTGCAAACCCCCATGCAAAGGACTGTGTAGTATTATGGGGTGTAAATTCTTTGTGGGGTATAATCATGGCTGAAAACAAAGACCTCTGAATCAGGAAGATAATCAAGATCCACAACCAACAATCTCCTACTTGGAGATTGATCTCAAAAACTCCACCACTGTTGTATCTGCTGGACTATGATCCTTCTTGGACCTGGAAACATTTATCATCTTCACCTTCATGCTTGAATACCAACTGAAACTAAGAAGGGACTCAATTTCTCCTTGGTTACTCCCTTTGTTAACATGTCTGGAAGATTCTCGATAATATGTATCTTTTCCAACTTCAAATGTCCATTTTCCAAGACGAATCATATGAAATGATACTTGAGCTATATATTCTTATTCTTCAAATGGAAGGTTGAGTTATTTTCAAGATGAATGGCACTCTCACTGTCACAATACAACCTTCTATTCTCCTGCTTCTTGCCCAATTCCTCCATAAAATTCTGTAACCATATCATTTCTTTACTAGCCTCTGTAGCAACAACATACTCTACTTCTGTTGTTGAAAGTGAAACAACCTTTTGTAGTTTCAAAATCCAACTTACTTCTATTCTACCTACAATAAAAAACATACCCTGTGTTGCTCTTCCTGCTATCTTTATCACTTGCTATATTTGAATCTACATATCCCTATAGAACAATGTCTGAACCTCCAAAACATAATGCATGAGTAGCATTACCTCTAAAATACCCAAGAATCCACTTTACTACCTCTCAATGGTCTTTACCTGGATTTTTCACATACCTACTTACAACTCCCACTGCATGTACAACATCTGGTCTTGTGAAAACGATCACATACATAAAGCTACCAACTGCTAGTGAATAAGGGACCCTAGACATGTATTCTATCTCCTCTTGTGTCTTGGGACACATTTCCTTTGTTAATTTTAAATGGATAGCCAAAGCTGTACTAACTGGTTTTTCATTTTGCATTCTAAACCTCTCCAACACCTTCTCTATGTACTCACCCTGAGACAATGTCAAATTGCAATTTTTCATATCTCTTATTATTCTCATACGGAGGATTTTCTTTGCATCACCCAAATCATTCATTGCAAATGAATTAGCTAATTTATTCTTGAGCACATTTATATCTTGCATATTAGACCCTGCAACAAGCATGCCATCTACATACAATAGCAAGATAGTATAACTTCCATTTTCTAGATTTTAAAAAAAAACACAATGTTGAGAATGACATCTACTATAACCTTGTTCTGTCATAAACTTGTCAAACTTTAAATACCACTGCCTTGGAGCTTGCTTTATGCCATGCAAGATCTTCTTCAACTTGCATAACAAATTTTCCTTCCCTTTGACCTCATACCCCTATGGCTGCTGCATATAAATATCTTCCTCCAAATCCCCATGGAGAAAATCTATTTTTACATCTAACTGTTCAAGATGAAAATATTATACTCTCACAAGAATTAAAATAGTCTTAATTGAAGTCATTTTAACAACATGAGAACATATTTCATGAAAATATATACCTTTCTTTTGTGCAAACCCCTTTACAACAAGTCTAGCCTTGTACCACTTTTTCCCTCCATATTCTTCCTTCAACTTGTAAACCCATTTATTCTGCAATTCTCTTTTTCCTACAGGAAAATGAACCAAGTCCCAAGTTTGGTTATTTACTAGGGGATCCATTTCCTATTTCATTCCTTTCTCCCACGTCTTTCTAGTGTCTACCTGCATTGCCTCTTCATAACATTTTGGTTCACTAGAATAAGCCAAAAATAAATAATACAATGAAGGAGAGTATCGTTCAGGGGGTCTACTTAACTTGGTAGATATTCTAACAACACTTGTAGGATTTTGAGGTACCTACTTCTCCTGTTGTTGTACATTTTAATTTTCTGGTACCTTTGGAATTTCTTTTTCAGTAATCTCATCAAACACTGTGTATTCTGGTTTTTATTTTTCCTATTTCTTTCCCAGTAACTAATCTTTGTACATGACCTTCTCATTAAATATGAAATCTATAATCCTAATGATTTTGTGATTTTCATAATCCCATAAGCGATAACAAAAATCATTAACACCGTATCCAATAAAGGTACACTTCTTGGATTTTGCATCAAGCTTTGTTCTATTTTCTTTATCAATATGGACAAATGCTTCACAATCGAAAGTATTCAAAAAAGAATAGTTTACCTTTTTACTTGTCCATGCCTCCTCTAGAATTCCACCATCTAAAGAGATTGAAGGTCCTCTGTTTATTAAGTAAACTAAAATATATACAACATCTACCCATAATTGTAAGGGAAAACCAAAACTCTAAAACTCCGAGGGAAAACCAAAAATCTAAGGGAAAACCAACATGCAATCTCATACTCCTTGCACACTCCATGATTGTCCTGTTCATCCTTTCTGACACAACATTTTATTTTGGTGTTCCTGGAACTATATTCTCTCTACGAATCCCATGGTATGAACAATAATCATCAAACTCCTTGCTGCAATATTCATCTCCATTTTTTGATATGAGACACTTCAACCTTTTTCCTGTCTCATTCTCAACCAAAGCTTTCCATTTCTTAAAAGTATCAAAAACATCAGACTTTTGTCAAATGCAATAAACCCAAGTTTTTCTAGTTGCATCATCAATAAAAGTAACATAATAACGAGAGCCACAAAGAGATGATACCTGAGATGGTCCGCATATATATGTATGCACAAGCTACAACCTTTCACTTTTCTTTTCTTTTCTGATTCTAAGAAATATGAATCTCTTCTATTTTCCATAAACACAATGCTCACAGAAATCCAAATCAATTTGTTTAAGATATGGAAACAAATTTCTTTTGTCAAGTATCTACATCCCCTTCTCACTTATGTGTCCAATCCTATGATTCCACAGGGTTGTATCCACTCCTGTAGAAGCTAAAGAGATAGAAGAGTCAATATTACCAGTACATAAATACAATGTACCTACCATCTCTCCTTTTGCTATCACCAGTGATCCTTTGGTGACCTTCCACACCTTATCTGTAAATATGGATATACAACCTTCACTTTCCAACTTCCCTGTTGAAGTTAGATTTTCCCTTAGATCTGGAACATGTATTACCTCTTTCAACAACCACTAGTTTCCATTCCTTTGCTTTATTTTTACCTTTCCCATTCCAACAATTTTGCATGGTGCATCATCACCCAAATGAACCTGTCCAAAATCACCTTGAACATAATCTAAAAAATGTTTCCTATGAGGTGTGACATGAAATGAATCCCCTGAATCTACTACCCAAGACTCAGAAATATTATCTACATAAAGAATCAAAGCATCTTGTAACACATCACCTATTACATTGGCTACCTGATTTTTCTTCTGCTATCCATCTCTTTGTTTCTTTGGAGCTCTGTAATCTTTCTTCAAATGTCTTTTCTTCCCACAATTCCAACACTCTATATTTCCTAGTATGGATTTGGATCTTACCTTCCTAGAATTCCTACGGTTCCCTGAGCTCTTTCCTCTATTCTTTTGTCTTCCCCTGTTCTCCATGTTTAACACATTACCTGATGTATCACCTATGATTTTCCGTCGCATTTCCTCGCTAAGGATAACACCAACAACATCATCAAATTTTAAAGTGTTTGAACCAGAGGTAGAGTTACAACCATGACCAAGCTGTTCCAAATTTTTGGAAATGAACAGAAGATTAGAAGAGCCTTGACCTCATCATCAAAGTCCACTTTTATAGAAATTAGATGATTAGTAACCATATTAAATTCATTTAAATGATCTACAACATAACCACCTTATGACATCTTCATATTAAATAATCTCTTTATTAGAAATACCTTATTGGACACCGATGGTTTTTCGTACAGTTTGGCCAATGCATCCATCATCTCCTTCACTGTCTTTTCTTTCAAAATATTGAAAGCCACCAAGGCTGCCAGGCTCAACCGTATCGTTCCTAGTGCCTTTCTGTCAATAACCTCCCATTCTTCATCCTTCATGTTTCTCGGCTTCTTTGCTATCCCACCCAATGGTAGGAATAGATCCTTCTGATATAAACAATATTCCATCTGCATCTTCCATAACTGGTAGTTTTACCCGTTAAATTTCTCAACCCTAAAATTTCCATCTTCCACCATTGCTCCCACTTGAATCAGGAACCCTCTTTTCCTGTGAGTTACCTTTCACTCTGATACCAGTTGTTAGAAAAACATGATCGCAGAGCAATAAAAAAATAATAATGAAGAAATAAAACACAAAATATACATAATACAATAGAGACACAGATACACACGGTTCACCTTGTGTGGGCTACGTCCACCATAGAAATTTCCAGGTCCTTCCTTTTTATTATCCAACAAATGAAGGGACACAACCTACAACACACCCACTGTAAATTCCTCTTCTTTCTCTCACAATATCCTATCTCAGAATACAATATTCGCAATAATGCACAACCGCAATATATTTCCCTCATAAAAGAGGGTTTCCTTCTATGGAAAAAAACCCTAACATAACTTATATCATCAGATTTGTGACCTTATAATAAATGGTTCGGATTTACTTTGAAATTACAATATACATTTACAAGGAAATTTTTCCTTTGGGGGCTACGCCCTGAACCCCCATCGGAGAACACTGTTCCTTGAACCCTTGTCAGCTCAAACCGCCTAGCTAGGGGGATGATCCCCCCCTGAAAACCTCCCGCGTGGAGGGGTGTACAACATTCCAGGGGTGTATAGTGTTCATGGGGTATAAAAACGACTGAAAACAAAGACCTATGAAACATGAAGATAATCAGGCTCCACAACCAACAATGTGTTTACTATGAGTTTTAAGTAGTTTTCTTTTGTTGTGTGAATGTTAATATAGTTTCATTCATGTTATAATAATTCTATTAACTTCTTGGGAATTTTTAACATGTATGCATTTGATTTAATTGGTATCATAAAATTTTTAAATTGTTGGGTTTAGTAGTGGGGAGACTACACTACCCATATAGGTGTTTCTTGGTTGGTGGAAGGATTGGCATGAGGATATAAGGTGATTTTCTTGGTGGAATTTCCATGGGAAATGTTCATATCACTAGATTTTCAACCAATATATGCATTTGTGGTATCCAACCATGGTATGCCTAGGATTAGAAAGTAGTTTGTAAGGTTTGATTTTGGTTGTAGAACCATGAAATTTATAGGATAATCCTAAGAATCCATTGTTGGAAATGATGTTATAATGTTGGAATTGATTTCAAAGAGGTTATGTGATGTTGCTATTGAAATTGATGCAAAGAGGTCAATATTATGGTCATCATCAACAAAAATGTGCATATGATATTATCAAACTCATGCATTGTATAAACAATGAACACTTATGGATACTAAATTTGTCCTATCTAAATGCAAAGGGAAAAGATCAAAATATGGTTCTTTGTCCTATATAAATGCAAAGGGTAAAGATCAAAGTATGGCGCTCAATAAAATGTTTAAAAGGGTCTATTACGATAGTGTCTATTAGAAATATTGATCTTCAACTTGGATAACTTCAACTTACATTGCCTCCGATTCCGACTTGGATAACTTCAACTTGCATTGCCTTTGAAATTGACTTGGATAACTTCAAATTACATTTCCTTTGACTCCGAATTGGATAACTTTGAATAACATTGCCTCCGAATTCGACTTGCATTACGTCCGACTTAAACTTGGATAAACTTCAACTTGCATTGCCTCCGATTTCGACTTGGGTAACTTCGACTTGCATTTCCTTCGACCTCGACTTGATAACTTAGATTTGCATTTCTTCACTTTTTTTTGAATTGACTTTGGTTGAAATACTTTTCCTCGACCCAAATTGCATTTTGGCTGACTCATTTTTCCCATTTCGACTTCTGGGTGGTCGACTCTATTTTATTTTCTAGCTTGACTTGTGGCTTGAGTGGTCGAGAATTTCCCATCATATAAACAATCAGAGTTATAATTATTTTAAACAGAGAATTCCATGTTTGTAAGAATGATAGGCTATAAGCCTCCTGTTTACATATCATACATCTTGATCTTCAATGATCCAAAAAATACAATATGCCTGAACTAATTGTAGAGGAACAATTATTGGATGGATGAGGTCAACGAACAATGAAATCATAAATTATATGCATTGACAATGGACACTAAATATTGATCGTAGATTGTTGGATCAATATGGAAGTGTGAGACCAAAATAAAAAGAGTCAATCCATAACCGAGATTGACTCATAAATACTAAAAATATGATGAAGGATAATTAACACCACAAGATCAAGGTTTGTTCAAAGAATTGTTACAACAACAATAAACAATTTTTAGCACCCATATATTCCATTAATGATGAACAACTTACAAGGGATTTGAAGTCTTTTGAATTAAAGATTTTTTTTAATGAAAAAATGTTAGCATTATTATTAAATTAACTGAAGAGGTGCATTACTTCATATAAAGAGACACAATGCTTCAAATTCATACTTGTTGGAATACTTATAAACAAAAAGGTATAATGGAAGGAGAGTGTCTCTGTGAGCTAATTCAGAAGATAAAAAACAGAAGCAGAGTCCAGGGAAGAATATGAAACCTCAAAACATACACATGAAGTGAGGGTGGAAGGGAGGAGCAAGGCAGGATTGGAGTCCTTTATAGGTTGGAGCCTGATCTAGAGGGAGTTGGAGCTTCCTAAAGTTGGTGCTTGGAAATAGGGGATAAGTGTCTCCTTGAGTTGGTGCTTCCTCAAGTTGGTGCTTGGAAACAGGGGATAGGTGTCTCCTTGAGTTGGTGCTCAAAATAAGAGAGATTTGTGTCTCTTGCAAACTAAAAATTGTAACTAAAATATAATTTTTATGATTGTTACATTTGATTTCAGTTTTTCTGTACATTCTTGTTGATAAATTGTTATGGTTTATAAATTAATAATTAAATAATTAATTTAATTTGAGAAAAAAAAACAAAAATGTGGTAGGGACTAAGTGGATTTTTTAAAATAAAGTTAATGAATATGGTCATGTTATAAGGAATAAATAAATATTGGTGTGTAAAGGATATGCTCAAGTAGAAGGAATTGACTTTGAGGAAACATTTTCCCCAATAAACAGATTAGAAGCTATCAAAATATTCTTGGCATTTGCATGTTTTAAAAACTTCAAAATATATCAAATGGATGTCAAATCAACATTCTTAAATGAAAATCTAGAGGAAGAAGTTTATATAGAACAACATTAAGGATTTATATTATCAAAAAATAAAGATTGTGTCTACAAATTAAAGAAAGCATTGCATGGTCTCAAACGAGCTCCCTGGGCATCGTTTTCAAGACTTGATAATCATCTATAACAACAAGGTTACAAAATAGGAGATACTGACAACAACATTTACATCAAAATTGAAAATCTGAATATGATTATTGTTGTAGTATATGTGGATGATATCATCTTTGGAAGTAATCTAAATCCTCTAAGCAAACAATTTTCTACATAAATGAAAAAATAATTCGAGATGTCAATGCTTGATGAACTGAAATTCTTCTTAGGGTTACAAGTTTCACAATCAGACAAAGGGACATTCATATCTCAAACCAAATACATTAAGGAAATGTTGAAGAAATTTCAAATGGAATATTGTAAACCTATGAGCACTCCTATGATTACAAGATGCAAAATAAGAAAAGATGATGAATCACTAGAAGTAAACCAAACCATGTATAGATCAATGATTGATATCCTATTATATGCAACGACAAGAAGACCAAACATCATGTAAGTTGTGGGATTAATGGAGATATTTCAATCTACACTTAAAGAGACACATATGAAAGTAGTTAAAAGGATTTTTAGATATCTCAAAGGAACCTTGGATTTTGGATTATGGTGTCCAAAAACATAAGACTTCACATTAACTGCATATACTGATTCACATTGAGCATGAAGTATTGGTGACAAAAAGATCACTAGTGGAGGAACATTCTTCTTAGGAAAATGTCATGTGTCATGGCTAAGTAAAAAACAACCCTCCATTTCACTATCTACAACAGAAGTTGAATATATTGCTGCTGCCTCATGCCACACTCAAGTAATTTGGATGAAACAAACTATGGAAGACTTACAAATAAAGTATGATCATCCAATTCTTCTTAAATTTGACAATACCAATGCCATAAAACTTTCTAAGAATCTTGTCATGCATTAAAAACAAGCATATCCCAATCAAATTTCATTTTTTAAATCAAAAAATTGTTAAAGTGGAATATGTGGATACTAAAGAACATATTGCTGATATATTCACAAAACCTTTACTCAGGAGTACTTTTGAATACCTTAGATATAAATTGGGGGTAATATCCATATCTAATTGAATTGCATAGGTTTCATCAGAGGAGGAGTACATGGACAGGGGGAGGATAACGTCAGAGGGAGCAGAGAAATATCCCTTCTGCCATTGTTGTCAAAGGGGGAGAATAAATAGTAAAAAATCAATTAAAATAAAGCGTTTTTAATTTTTTTCCATCAATTCCAAAGGGGGAGAATGTTGAACATGATGTTATGGTGTTGGCATTGATTTCAAAGAGGGTATGTGATGTTGGTATTGGCATTGATGCAAACATGTCAATATTATGGTCTTCATAATCAAAATTGTGTATATGATATTTCCAAACTCATGCATTGTCTAAAAAATGAATACTTATGGATACTAAATTTGTCCTATCTAAATGAAAAGGGGAAAGATCAAAGTCTGGTGCTCAATAAAACGTGTAAAATGGTCTATTATGAGAGTCTCGATTAGACATATTGATCTTCAACCTGGATAACTTCGACTCACATTTCCACTGAGTCCGACTTGGATAACTTTGACTTGCATTACCTTCAACCTTGACTTGGATAACTTTGACTTACATTGCCTCTGAATTTGATTTGGATAAATTTGAATAACATTGCCTTCGACTTTGACTTGGATAATTTCGACTTGGATAAACTTCAAATTGCATTTCCTTTGACCTCAACTTGATAACTTTGACTTGAATTTCTTGACTCTTGGTCGACTTAATTTGCCTCGACCCGACTTGCATTTTGGTGGACTCATTTTTCCCATTTCGACTTTCGAGTGGTTGAATCTATTTTATTTTCTGACTCGAATTGTGGCTTGAGTGGTCGAGAATTTCTCGTCATATGAATAATCAGAGTTACAATTGTTTTAAATAGAGAATTCCCCTTTGGTGAGACAGATAGGCTATAAGCCTCCTATTTACATATCAGACACCTTGATATTCAATGATCCAACAAATACAATATGCTTGGAGTAATTGTAGAGGAACAATTATTGGATGGTTGAGGTTAACGAACAACAAAATCACAAATTCTGTGGATCAAAAATGGACAACAAAGATTGATCGTAGATCGTTGGATTAATATGGAAGTGTGAGACCAAAATAAAGAGTCAATCCATAAATGAGATCTACTCATAAAGATTAAAAATACGATTAAAGATAATTAACACCTCAATATGAGGGTTTGTTCAAAGAACTATTACAACAACAATAAATAATGTTTAGCACCCACATATTCCATTAATGATGAACAACTTACGAGGTTTTTGAAGTATTTTGAATCAAAGACAAAATTTTTTAATGAAAAAATGCTAACATTATTATTAAATTAAATGAAGAGGTGCATTGTTTCATAGAAAGAGACACAATGTTTCAAATTCATACTTGTTGGAATATTATATAAACAGAAAGGTATAATGGAAGGAGAGTGTCTCTGTGAGCTAATTCAGAAGATCAAAAATAGTAGCAGAGTCCATGGAAGAATATGAAACCTGAAACATACACATGAAGTGAGGGTGGAAGGGAGGAGCAAGGTGTAACATCCCCCTCCATTGCACACTCTTTTATTGACATATTCTTTGAGGACACTTGCGTGAAAGTGATCCGGTTATGGTATATTATGATTTCATTTTCGATTATGGATTATACATGATGATGATGATGATGATGATGATGTATTGTGAATTATTGTTAATTTGATGCATATGTATTGGAAGATGTTATTGACGAGTTTTCGTGAGTGTTCATGAAACATGATAGGTTATGGATGCTAATGATATCAATGGACTTCCTTGGACTCCGGATTGAGTCAGGGAGTGGATTGTATTGTTTGAGTATTTACTTATATGCACATGTGATATATGATTGGTTTCAATATGATTTATGTATATGGATGATTAACATTGTTTTTGTCAGTGGATGCAGGATTGGCAATGCTTTCTAATCCGACTCACATAAGGAGTAAATGGGACATGCAAATAAAGAAAACATTTGAGGGAGAGGTGTGGCAACGTTCCTATCACAGCCTACTAGCACTTCCGTCGTGGTATGAACTATAGGTTAATGATTACCTAGTTCAAGAAGTCCACGATGTTATGAGGGCAGGCTGAGACAATTGCTCATGAATATTTCTAAGGGGTGGGTAATAAGGAAGAGTCCTTATTCCTTAGAAGCCCTTAGTCTCTAACAAGGTCGACCGAATGGAGTGTTGACTCCAAAGGTCAGACAAAATTTCGAAACCATTCTAAGGTGAGTGGCATCCTTGGAGCATGAAGGTGCGTCTTGAAGGGCACGTTGGGTAATTAAAACTTGAGTCAATAAATCTAGGTGGCCTAGAAAACTTTGAAATGATTAGACCTTGTTAGAATAAAATAATTAATTAAACAATACATAATTAATTAAAAATCCTAACAAGGGTCTAAGCCTAGGTCTAAGACTAAGCCTAAGTCTAAGTTTAATTAAGGGACTAATTAAAAATATTAATTAAATTAAAAGAGTCGAGATAAATCAAATTCTAGGAACAAGTGAGTAAAATCTAAAGATTGGATAAAATGAACATGTGTGAATGAAATTAATAAATTGAATTTTTAAAATAAAGAGATAATAATATGAGAGAATAGGAGTACACTTGGAATAGAATCTTGATTCAACCTACCACTAGTATAACTATAAGAAGACTCCTAATCTAACTCTAACTAATATCTAGTTAGGAGACACTCATTAAATGAATATTTGGGGAACAAAGATACAACTAAGAGCGAAAAGAGGAACACATTGGGGAATGTGAGGGAAATTGGGTTTTTAAATAAAATAAAAATGATAATTACTTGTGTAACTTGGGGAGAGTGTGACAAGTGTGTGGGTGAATAATACTAATTAAATTAATTAAAAAGATAATTAATTGTGCATGAGGACATGTGTCATTGAG
>ML870560.1:0-15398 GCA_009831015.1 Picea engelmannii | reverse complement strand
TTGGTGATTAGTTAGTTGTTATATGATATAATAACTAATGTGATACTAAGGTCGGCGGAGGCGGTTAGATGGTAAATTCATTCTTGCAACGAAGGTCAGGTCTTGTGCTCAAACCCGAGCAAGGACGTGGTCTAGTCGCAGAACAAAGCTTAACTGGGCCAAGCCTGCTTACCTTTTAACGTCGGCGGAGGCGGCTGGATGGTAAATTCGTTCTTGCAACGAAGGTCAGGTCTTGTGCTCAAACTCGAGCAAGGACGTGGTCTAGTCGCAGAACAAAGCTTAATTGGGCCAAGCCCACTTACCTTTTAAGGTCGGCGGAGGCGGCTGGATGGTAAAGTCATTCTTGCAACGAAGGTTAGGTCTTGTGCTCAAACCCAAGCAAGGACGTGGTCTAGTCACGGAACAAAGCTTAATTGGGCCAAGCTTGCTTACCTTTTATGAAGTTGGAATGATCGAGGCCAAAAAATAGATTGAGGATAGACAGTCGCAGCTCTGGAGAAATTTTCAAGCTAGGGTTTGGCAGTCGCGGTCTCAGCAGCGACCAATATGGTCACCAAAGGGGGAGGGAATGCAACCCCCTCAACAAGAAGGTAGTGGTGGACAGAGGGAAAGGCCCAAGAGGCGACGGTTTCAACGAACCTCTGACAGCTACCTTGGGATCATGATCGGAAAAGAACCAAGAGGGCAACCAAGAAAAAGGTGGTCACGTGGGGGAAGGAGCAAGAGAGGCCCAGAATGACATGCAAGCAACGACGAACCCCAGTGGGGCAGAGGAGCGCAACCCATGCAAACCTAAAACAACACTGATACCCAAGGTTATACTGGAAGACCCCCAAACACATCTCTTTCAGGATCAGATGAAGACGCATGCACTGATCTGCAAGTTCATGGGCATGTGGCCCACAGAAAAAACGTTGCGCAACTGGATAAAATACCATTGGAAGCCAAGTGGAGAAGTGGAACTCCACCTGGGCTCGAAAGAATTCTTCATCGCGGTATTTATGAACCTGGAGGACGGGGATATATTCTTTGAGGGGGGGGGCATATTTCCACGCCTCAGCGGGGCTGTACATTTGTCCATAGGGAAGGAAACTTTCTTCCCAAAGAAAGAAGCCTTTAAAAATGTCCCAGCTTGGCTAAGGCTTTACTCCTTACTGCTAGACTACTAGTTTCCATCCACCTTTGAAGCCATAGGGAACAAGCTCGAAAAATATATCAAGACATCGGAAGCTACCTTAAAAGGCATATATACATCCTACACAAGGATCTACATAGAGATGGATGTTTTGGGAGCCCTCCCAGAAGCCATAAGACTGGAGTTTAGGGATGAGGAATGGATAAAAATCATAGACTACGAGAAGATCTTGTTTCGATGCAGAAGATGTCATGAACATGGACATCTACTAATAAAATTCTCTCTTAACAAAAAACAAGAAGCGGAAAATACCAAGCTACAACAGGATGAGGATGGTTTTGTGAAGCCAAATCACAAAGGCAGAGGAAACGAGAGACAAGGCAAGGCCCCAACAGAAAGCAACCTGGAAGCCAGGCTTAAAACAGAAGGAAGTGGCAAGCCCAACCAAGGGGAAGAAGCAGGGATGGAAAAGACAAAAAATAAGGATGTGAAGGAACACACAACTCAGGAGAACAAAAAAACTCCAAGCAACAAAGGCGAGCAGGGAAGTAACGCAAGTCCCAGGGGAGGAGGAAACGAAGATGCCAACACACCAATGAAGAAAGAAAACGAAGATTTGGAGATGACTCCAAGTGAGGTATGAACAGAGGACCCATATCTCAAAGACATTGTGGAAAGAGAAGGAATAGATCTACCAAATATATTGGATCAATGGAAAAGGCAGGGAGTAGACAATGTGCCAGCGGAGCAACTCGATTGCATTCAATATCTCTTCCTCCTAAGGGAGAAAGAGAAATCCAGCAGGATCAAGCGCATGCATGGCGAGATAGGACACCTGGGAATCAAAACAGGTGATGGACAACCACAACACTCACCCAAGCAGGCAAGGCGGAAGAAAGGCAGAAAATCAAATAGCATAGCCCTACAAGAACTAGGAGCCCTGTTGATAAATTCAGGTAAGATTAAAAAGCTCCTCCCCAAATCCCCCCCACATGTTTAAATGAAGATCATAACATGGAATATAAGAGGTAAAAGGCACTAGTGCTAGTTTCCCCAGTGGTAAAAGGCACTATCCATTGTATAATCAAGGCACTTAATTGAAATGGTTTTGTCATCATGAAAGACTACAAATTTCTCTGCACACTTTCAAGATTGAAGGCGTTATGTTTTTGGCAATGCTACCTAATATGCACATAGATGTAGCGTAAGTGGCGCTACCTACAAGTGTTGTGTAATAATCTAGCAGAATATGAATTGTGCAGAGTTATTTTACCAGTTTTGAGTCATTAACTTGAAACTTGGATTTTGAACAATTGAACATGTATTTTTGAAAACTGGAGGAGGTTTTTGTTCATAACATGCCAAATAACAAAACCCTCTCTCAGTTTTTCAAAATGTGTTTTTGTTTGAGATATATTGGATATATAAGTAGGCATTGCGTACTCTGCACAGTGGCATTGCGTACTAATTTCTTGTAGTGGTCATGGTTTTGATATTCGCCTTGTTGGGAGGTTGTCACATGTCAAGGAGAGTTCAAATGAATTCTCAAGGATCATTTATAGGTCAAGGGACACCTGCACCTAATATTTAGCTCCATCAAAGGCCTCATGCATGAGGTGGAAACCATTTATTAATGACTTCCAACAAATTCCTGAAAATCAGCAGTTTGTTGGATTTTTGTCTCTTTGATTGTTGCCACCTATCTCCAAGGCTTAGAATCCAATGGAGGAGATAGGATTTGACCTCCTAATGTTATTTGGATGCTATTTTCTATTTGAGGGAGATATTTCTTGGAGAAGGAAGAAGGATGAGCCAAGAGAGGCTAGAGAGAGTAGGAATAGGTTGTTTTCTGTGTGTGTTCATTTGTAAGCCTGAGGGCCTGTTGTAATTAGCATTTCTGCCATTAGAGATTCATGAGAGTTTCTTATCAGACTTTGTGTTCTTTGTTATCATTCTATCTTTTCATCTTTCTTGAATAATATTTACAGATTTTGAATATCAAAAGTTGCCTTTGGTTAATGAATTCATGAGCTGCAAAGGATTTGTGGTAATTGCTTGTTAATCACAGTTTATTGTTCAATCACTCTTCAATCTATATTACAGAAAGGATATATGTTATGTGGTTATCCTTCTCTTTGTTTACCTTCTATTATTCTATCCATCTTTGCATAAGCCTTTTTTCTGGTAGGCAGCTTGATTGTCTTTGATCTGTAGGATGTTATGACTCCATGCCCAATGGAATGTATTTGCAGCAGTCTGATGCCCTCCTTTTCACTCTCCTCTTGTTGATCCACCTATTCAAACTATTTTAATCCATTTAAATTTCTATGTTACCAAACTTACTCTCATTTGCAGTCTAGGAGTGACTCTTGGAGTGTTAACACATCCCACCTTCAAGGAGAACATCAACCAATGGTGGCGGGAGGAACTTCCGGACCAAGGGACAAGGATGTTCAAACTTTACAAAAAACTCAAATAAATCAAACAAAAACTCAAGGAGTGGAACAAGAAGGTCTTTGGGAATATAAACCAAGGGAAAAAGAGCATCGATCACAGAATGAGAAAACTACAAGAACAGTGCATCGAAGAGGGATAAATAGAGGATTGGAAAAAGGAAGAGATCCATTTCACCTAGGAATGGGAAGTAATATGCCTACAGGAAGAAACCCTATTGCATCAAAATTCCAGAATAAGGTGGCTAAAGAAAGGGGAGAGGAATACTAAGTTTTTTCACAGAACAACTATTGCAAGAAGATCCCACAACAAAATCCTTAAGATTAGGGACCGATACGAGATCGAAAGAGAATCTCGCTAGGAAATTGAGAATACACTAGTCAACCACTTCCAGGGGATAGCCTAGGAACCAAACCAAGATAGATCGGAGGTCATACAAAGAATAATTCAACACATCCCCAAGTTGCTCATAGAGGAGAAAAACCTTGGCTTAAGCAAACCTATTTCCAAGGAAGAAATTGACCAAGTGGTCCAGGGGATGCCCAACGGAAAGGCCCTAAGCCCAAATGGGTTCACAGTGGAATTCTTCAAATCCTGTTGGGAAGTGGTTAAGTATGATATTTACAAGGTGGTGGAGGACTCCAGGAGATCGACATCCATCCTGAAAGCCTTAAATACCACAATGATTGCTCTAATTCTGAAAGAAAATGAAGCTAGAATCCTAAATCGCTACAGGCCTATAGCTTTATGCAATGTAGTTTATAAGATAATATCCAAATTTGTAGCCAATAGACTGAAGCCACTAGTTCCCACACTGATTTCACAGGAACAGATGGGTTTTGTGGAAGGCAGACAAATCCTGTACAATATCATCCAAGCCCATGAGATCATTCACACGCTGAAAAGCCAAAGGAGAGGAGGGAAGATAATCCAACTTGATCTAGCAAAGGTTTACGAAAAAATAAGCTGGCACTACATGGCTAAGACTCTGGAAGCTTTTGGGTTCAACCAACATTGGATAGTCACTTTAGTCTCAACGACAAGCTACTCGCTACTTATCAATGGAGCCCCAGCAAAACCTTTCTATCCATCCAGAGGCATAAGACAAGGGCACCCGATGCCCCCCTTCCTATTCATTCTAATCATGGAAGGGCTAAGCAGAAGTATAAAAAGCGCAACTGCAGCTGGGGAAATAAAAGGTATCAAACCTTATGAAAATTGTCCAACCTCGACACACCAAAAATTCGTTGATGATACCCTACTCCATGGCACACCCACGGTAAAGTAAGCAAAGGATTTTAAAAGAATTTTAGAAGACTTCGGGGAAGCCTCGGGGGCGTAAATCAACCACTCCAAATCCATGACACTAATCCAATAATTCAACACAACCTGGTCAACATTCTGGGGTTTGAACGCAAAACGCTCCCAACGAAATACTCGGGAATCCCCCTGACGGATAGAGCATGCACCAAGGCCACATGGGAAGGAGTTATCAACAAATTGCAGGAGAGGGTAAAAAACTGGACATACAAAGCCTTAAACCTAGCTGGAAGGCTTATCCTCACCAAAATGGTTCTTCGAGCAATCTCAACGTATATGATTTCAGTGTTCCCATCCCCCAAAGGAATACTACAAAAGATAATAGCCATCCAGCGAGACTTCTTATGGCACGATGCAGAACATAAAAAGAAATGGGCCCTGGTGGCCTGGGATAAGGTATGCAACCCAAAAAGAAAAGGTGACTTGGGGTTACAGGACCCATAGGTAACCAACGAAGCCTACAGGGCAAATCTCTGGTGGAGATGGGTAAAAGACAATTCGGTACTGTGGACAAACCTATGGAAGGCCAAGCATGCCCCGAACATAAGCGATCAGGAGCGAATTTGGTTCATGGGCACAAGGGATGGATCAACCATATGGAATATTACTTGGTGTAATAAGCACTGGATCCAAAAACATAGCTTCTGGGAAGTAAGAAATGGTAGAACAACAAGGTTTTGGGAGGATGCATGGCAACAGGAACCCAAAATGGAAAATCCTGACGGAGAGGAGCTTCAACAAGAAATGATTGGGCAAGGCAAAACAAAAATCCATCATTACTGGAAGCAAAGGCAAGGCAATGCCATGTGGAGTATCTGGGACAAACTTAAGCCACAAAATAGATCCTGGGTCAAAACAATCACGAAAGAGATGGAGGAGGAATTGAGAAAAAGGAAAATTGGGGTTTTGGAAGAAGAGGACCAATTGAGATGGGGCAGGAAAAATGGGGGTGAATTCAACTTAAAAGAAGCATGGTATTACATCGTTGGTAAGGACCAAGAAAATCCAGAGCAACAGTGGGGAAAAATCTAGAAAAGCCCCTAATGGCCAAAAAACAAAATGTTCAAATGGCTTGTTCTACACAGCCAAATTCTAACTTGGGAGAACCTCATGAAAAGGGGTTTCATAGGGCCCTCCTGCTACCATCTTTGTCTATACAAGGAGGAAACAACCAACCACTTCCTGAACGAATGCAGTTATACAATAGAGATATGGGGCTGGGTAGCATGCATCTTCCGCCAATCCAATAGGATTCGGGGGAACATCAGTGCAACCTTCAACAACTGGAATGAGGATTACAGTGAAAATGAAATGGTGAACCTTTGTTGGACTCTAACGTCGGGGATGATCATCTGGGAAATATGGAAAGAACGGAATAGGCGCATCTTCAGGAATGAAAGCATACTGGCAGAGAGGATAAAGGAGACAATAGTTTCTCAAATAAGAGAAACGATGCATATCCGCAACTGCAAGATGGAGAAAGCACAACTCACAGACCAAGAATCTCGGATCCTGGACCTTTTCCAACTAAAAATTTGGCGCAAAAATCTAACAGTAGATCACAACCCACAACTAGAATTCCCCTCCATCAGGGTTCCTCAAACTGAACCTCGACGAGGCTGCAAAAGGAAACCCATGAGTGGTAGGGGCAGGAGGCATGATCAGAGACAGTGGCGGCAACATCATCTGATTGTACATTGGGAGCATGGGAAATTCAACCAACAAGGTGGCGGAATTTGGATCCCTGGAACTTGGCCTCAAAATCCTAAGTCGCGAAAGGATGACAAACACCATCGTGGAAGGTGACTCTACCCTGGTCATCAATACGATGAAAATACTCCAAAATGGCACCAGAGTGGGCAAGGTCCAACGCCACTGGCGCCTTGCACACTCCCTACAGAAAATCCAGGAACATCTGAGAACTTTGAACACTATGGAGTTGCACTGGGTGCACAGGTTAGCAAATGCGTTAGTGGACAGGCTCACCAACGAGGGGGTCGACAAGGATGGCCCAGAACTATATGAAAAATGGATCAATATTCTAGATGGGAAACTCAAAATAGACTGCAGCCACCTTGTGGCAAAATATTGTGAAGACGGGTTAAGCATGGAAGGTCACATCAAGGAGGATATCGCAAGACCCCGCGGAAGGTATGTGGGCCCCAGGCAGGATAGGATGGCCCAATAATCTGACACTAATCATCATGCAAGAGTATAATAAGTAGCAGACATATGAACGAAAGTAAGGTTAGTCTACCAATAAGAGGCATGGGGAAAGCACGAGTGAAAGGACAGGAAACAAGTCACATGCAACGAATGATTTAAGGCATATGGGGCAGATGATAACCTGGATAGACCCCCCAGGACAAGTGCAGGTACGAAGAGCAACACAACCAGATCACACATGAGCAATTGCAGTAACCGCACAGGGACAAAGGATGACCCATCATGACCATCCGCGCCTTCATAGGAAAATTGACGGAAGCACACATCACCGCGAGAAAACCAAGCTTGATAGAAAGGGCTCGCAGAGGGGAAAGGGAAATAAGAAGAGGGACAACAACAATAGTCGCAATCAGAAGGAACACAACAACAAGGATTTTCACAGAATCTAGGGGAGGGACAGGAAGAATACCTGGGAAGTAAGGCACAGGCTGAGTAACCAACACAGGAGTTGTGGCACGCAGAGCAGGATGGAGTGTCTAAAGTAAACGCACGGGAAAAAGAATCCCCCTGGGAAGGAAGTCATGAACAGTCTGAGACGACAAACAAGAATGGCACAGGCCATGAAATATGTGAAGGGCACTTTCCAATCTCGGGTTGCGTCGAAGGGAAAGGCAACCATCACCTGGTGGGAGAAGGAATTAAAGAACAAGTGCAAAGGTAAAGCGCGGGATGCTTTGGTACAGGAAGCGAACTGGGTAATTGACCCGGGGGCCACACAACCCAGGGAAGCCCTCTTCCACAAAACAATGGAGATGGCATGAATAACCAAGATGATGATCAGAAAAGTAATTTCATAGAGTGAAGAAGCCATGCAGTAGGAGAACAAGGAAAACAAGATAATGTTGGACGAGATCCTGCATCGCCTTAGCAGTCTGGAAACTATCACCAAACTGTTAATAGAGGTAGAGAAAGACTAGAAAAACAATATGGGGTGTTTGGCTATCCAGTTCCACCTCTACCTACGTTATGTACATCACATGGACATCACGCCCGTTGATGGACACGGTGCACCAACTCAAATCAGGAAGACTTGCACAACCTCACATAAGGAAGATAACAAGAGCCAGGAAGATGCTGGGAAGGAGCACCCCCATGTGCAGAAACACTTCATCATTCTGGATTAATGAATTGGCAGTCATGCCAGGCCTAGTCAGGTTAGTGCAGATATGTTTCTCCCTCTGAGTTAGGAGGATGTTTTTCGTCTCTTCCTTTATATATATGCTATTTTTCCAACTGAACTGGGAAGGTTTGGTCTGGTTTCCCTTGGCGGCAGACCAGAACCAACCATCGCTAATTACAACATGCGCAACTAGGGACCCCCTGGCTTGGTTTCCTTCTAGGTAGACCAGGAGGCCCACCTTTTGTATCATATTATCTTCAGTAATATAGATCCATACACTCACTTACAAAAAAAATATAACTAATGTGATACATAAAAATAATGAATTATATGTTTTAATAACTTTTATATATAATATAATTTATTAATGGTAATTAATTAGTTATATTATACATCATATACTATATTATATAATTTATTAATTGAGATTAATAGTATACACTTAATGAGTTATATTAATGTATTATAATTGTTAATTGTAATTAATGAGTTATAGCTCATTAATTATACTGAGTTATAATATACTAATACAATTGATTACTTATAACTAATGAAATATATTATATATTTTATAATATAATATATTATGCTGTCAAGTGGTTGTAGCTCAAGTGGTTGGGTGGGGAGTTTTATCCTCCCCACCCAGGTTCGAGTCTCATCTATGTGACATGTTGCTCCTTGTGAGCCAATTATTCTCAAAATACTTGACCCTCCTATGTTCTCCAGATTTTGGGGGGATTACCGTGGACGTAGCTCCACAATAGAAAAAATATATATAATATATTATGCTAGCAAATTTGTCCCTAACATAGAAGGATTTGTCTTGTGGTCGGCATGTAACAAAAAGTATCACTGTAGAGGGATAGGAGGCATAGCTTGTTATATTAGAAAGAACATTTCTTCTCAAATTCAACTTCATAAGATTGACCCTTTGGATAGAAATTTTAGACACCAATGCTAAGATGTATATAGCAATTTGTTATTTTGCACCTATTAATTCTACTTTTTATAAGAAAGACAGTCTAGATAGAAATTGTCCCTATAATAATTTAGAACAAGATATTTATAATTTGAAAAATGAAGGTAATATCCTGCTGCTAGGAGACTCTAATGTTAGGACTGCAACTAAACAAGCTACTCTTTTAAGCATTTATTCCAACCATAATCCTTTATGGCTAGATGATGACCTTATTTTATCTAATAACTACAAAAGAAGCTCTGAAGACCTAATTGAGAATTTGTTTGGTACTTAGTTGGTCAAGCTCTACAACTCTCAAGACCTAATAATTTGCAATGGAGTAATGAAGTGGACAAACTCCAACTATATGACTTGTATTCATGGGCTAGGTAGTAGTGTCATAGATTATGTGATATCTGATATCCCCGTTTCCAACCAAATAACAACTTTTAACCTTTTAAATGACCATGAACCCGACTATGATCATAAACCTTTAACCCTAACTGTAAACTTTTCAATGAACAAGAGCGCCACTAAAGAGAATTCTAATAATCAAAGACAATTGAGCTTTGAAAAAAGTAAAGTTGACATTTTCTTGAAGGATTTAAATAGTAAATTGCATCTCCTAACTTATAAGGACAACATTGAAGAACTCTATCATAATTTTACAACTACCCTTTCCACTTCTATTAACAAGTTCTCTTTCGAGGTGTCGTGTAAAAAGAATATAGAATGACCAACCCTTGATATGATAAAGAATGTAAAATTGCTAGTAAATCCATTAGGGATGCTTCTAATGAGTCCTTAAAAGTCGATAATATCAATACATACAAATTCCTAATTAAAAGGAAAAAAAAGGTATTGTATCAATAAAAGGCAAGAGCAACTTTCACAACTATCTAAGTTGGATCCTAAGAAGTTCTGGAGCCAAATTCTAAACCACAATACTAAAGAAAATAATATAATTCCCTTAAGGGACTGGAATTCCTACCTTAAAAGTCTTTACGAGTTCCCTAATGCCATGGACACCATTCTTATTATCCCTACAGAGGATGAAATTTTTTCTTTAGATGACATAGAGTTTGTGGTTAAACGGCTTGAAAATGGGAAAGCTAAGAACATTGAAGGTTACCAAGCTAAATTTTTTAAAATTGGAGGGCCTATCCTTATCCCTCACATACACAAGCTCTTCAATTTAGCAGTCAAGCAGAGCTTCCCTAAACCCTGAACGCAAAGCCTCGTTGTTCCTATTTTTAAAAATGGGGACAAAAAAATTCCCTCTAATTATAGGACCATTATGATTAGCCCGATTTTAGCCAAGCTTTATGGAATTATTTTGGAAAAGAAGATTAGCCTTTGGCTAGAAATTCACGGTAAAAGAGCTAAAGGCCAAGTCGGGTTTAGGAGACAGCATTCAACTACGGACCATCTTGTTACCTTTAGGATCATTGCAGAGGAGTTCCGCAATACTAAAACCAATCTTTTTTATTGTTTTGTTGACTTTAGAAAAGCTTTTGACATGGTTCCTAGGAAAAACCTTTGGAATAGGTTGGAAGAGATAAAAGTGCCTCTCGAGTTTAGGGTTGTTGCAATAAGGATGTATGAGAATGTTATTGGTAAGTTTAAAAACGTCGAGGGCTGGTTGAAAGAGATTAACTACAATATTGGAGTCAAACAAGGTTGTCCCTTATCCCTTACCCTTTTTGGCATATGCATTGACAAGTTAGAAGATTGTTTGGAAAAAATAGGTTGTGTCGGCCCTAGTCTCACTGGTATAGTCATCAATATTGTTTTTCATGCTGATGATATTGTTCTTATGGCAAGGAGTCCCTGTGATCTTGAAAACCAACTAAGAATCCTCGAGGATTTTTGCTTCAATATGGGTATGACTGTTAATACTGACAAGACTAAGGTCATGATTATTAAATCCAATAAAATCACTTATGATACCTTCATATATGACAACAACAACTTGGATGAAGTGATTGCATACAAATATCTTGGAATTGATATTCACCACAAGCTCAACTGGTTTTATAGCAATGAGAAAAGGATTATTAGGGGATGGAAAGCTTATTTTAATTCAATAGATCTTTGGATTTGGGATAAGAAGAAACTCCTCTTTGAGACTCTCATTACACATGTTATTCTTTATGGATGTGGAGTCTGGGGATGTAGTATCTCTCGTGAATCTTGGAGAAAGATAGAGAAAATACAAAAGAATTTTATAACCTATAATCTCAAAATTAAAGGAAATACGCCCTATCCCATCCTCCTCTTAGAAACAAGCCTCTCCCCTATTGAGAGCATGGATATGACTAGATACCTAATGTATAAGAACAAGTTAAACAACATGGAAGACAATAGGCTTCCTAAAATTGCTTCAAAATCGAGTTGTGATCACTATCGACTCAAGCGAGGATGGCATAAAGATGCCCAGTCTTGGATAAACTATTGGGGAATCATGGAAGACAACATTTTGGAGGATAAAGATACCATTAAAAATATCATCAAATCAAAATTTAAGGAGAAAATGTGGTGTGATAAAGAGTTAGAGGAAAAAAGAAAGTTAAGGTATTATAAGGATGTAATCAACCCTAATCTAGAAGATCAAAATTATCTATATGTTTTGACGAGTGTAAAAAAAAAAAAAAACATTGTTAAGATAAGAACAAATTCTCACGAGCTCCATAGTGAAACTAGGTGTTGGTCAATTCCTAAAACAACATGGGATCTTTGTGACACTAAGAAGGTTGAAGATGAAAAACACTTTCTCTTAGATTGTCCAGCCTATACCCAGATTTGATCTCATTTTCAAAATATTTGTCACACTACCAACCTTCCTAACCTCTTAACTCAACAAAAATATGGTGATCTTGGAAAGCTTCTCTTAATGCTTTTCGAGCATAGAAACAAAATTCTAAAGAATCACAAGTAATCACTTACTCTCTTAAGGTCTGATAGACTAATTCGATCTTAGTGGACATTAATTATCATCATCATCATCATCATTAATTTTTTTTAAAACTATTAATACTATAAAATGTTATCATATTTTGAAATAATTTTATTATGATTTGAACTTATGTGAGATTTATTTTTAAAAGTGAAGTCTTGATAAGATAAAATATTTTATATTTAGTATTTTTATAATTGAGATGATTTAACCAAAATCTTCAAGGTGAAATTTATATATACTTAACTATTGCCAATAATTATCTTTGACTTTTATAATCACAATTTAATTATTATCATTGATCCAATTTCTTGAAATTTTATTGGTTTTTGAATTTCAATATATTTATTTATTATAGTTTGTTAGCATTATCTCCACAAACCTAATATGTTTTCTTTCAAACTATAAAATGAACCTAGTTTCACTTGATACAAATGCATGGGACTATAGTGAACTATATGTTGAAAATGACACTATTGGAATCATAGATGTGGGATTGAATTGAGTTTGTGGTGGTTCCTTTTGTAGGACAATAAAAATTATCCATCCCTTAGAAATCCTCCCTTGAAGTGATAGCTTCCTTGCTTAGAACCTTGCACATTTGCAAGGTTTCAAATAAGGAACCTATCATTTCAATGTTCATGGCGAGATTTTTGAGGGGTGCTTGAGGCTTACCCACTTGGGGGAGCATTTGTAGGGTTTCGAGAAAGGAAAGTGGTGAGTTCCAAGAAAGGAACATGTCACTTCAATGTTAAGCACAAGATTTTCGTGGGTTGCTTGAGGCTCGCCTGCTTGCAGGAATGCTCTTTTATTTTTATCCCCAAATCCAAAGCAATTTCATGTGTGAACCCAAGGTAGGGTTGCATGTTAAATTGGAGTGTGGTTTCTTTAAATTCTCATGGTTGCATACACACATTTTGGTGTTCATAAATCCTTCAAAGAAGCAATAGCTTCTAGATTTGTGGTTTCCTCCCACCCACATTTAGTAGACACTTTATTGTAGAGAAAAAAATGGAAAGTTGTGTTATCACCCTCAATGATGAAGTGGATTCAAACATTAATTTTTATTAGGATCGTGCTCTTATTTCGAGTGTAGTTGCTACTAGCTAAAGTTTCTAGACCTCCATGACTGGATTTTTGAGACTTGGAAACCCATTTTGTAGAAAGAGGCTTATATATGTCCTAGTGTTGGAGCCTTTTTTGTTATAGAATTTTCTTTCGCAAAGGATAGAGATAGGGTTTTTCGATGCAAGCATTAGTTCATGGAAAAATTCCAATTGTGCATTAAAACTTGGTTTCCATCCTTTGATTCCTCCATGGAATCTCTCTCATTTATTCTTATTTGGGTTAAGCTCCCAACTCTATGTTGGCATTTTTTGGGTTCTAGTTCTTTGGTAGTTTTGGTAATGTTTTTTGTAAATTTCATTCATGTACAAAGAAATGGGAAGAAGAAGGCATTTAACTATGGAGTGAGTTAATAAAAGGACAAAAACAACCTTTTGACGAGTCCATGTTTTCTCTATGAGGTAAAGTTTTGCCTCAAAATTTCCAAATTTTTTCTATCTAGGTCATCTCAAAATGGGTCAAAACGCCCATAGAGAAATTTCCATGGTCGAAGTTACCATCAATCATGGGACCTATGACTTTTGGCCAAATTTGGAGAATAATTTCCATGAGAAAAGGAGTGGATTTGTCCATTAAATACCTTACTTCTTTAACTACACCTCACCAAAGGACTTCCAAAGGAAACTTGTTTGAAGATTGTTGGGGTTCAATGGAAGTATAATCGAATTATGAACATGTAACCTTTAGATAGAAGTCTTGGTTCACCGATAAGCATCTGACATCATTGTGGACATCAAAGAAAAATAAAAATAAAACAATTCTCTCAAAAACCTACTTGGTGACAAGGCTCTATTAGGGTCACCATAAGATTAATCCAACATTCAATGAGTTATCTTGGGAGGAAGATGGTCTATGAAAAAATGGTGATTCACCCAAGGCCTCTCAAGAGTGAGTTATGTGAGATTTTTATGTTCACCTTGAGGACTCTCAAGAGGTACCCATACATAGTGATGCTTCAAGTAAAGTGAACCCCTTGGTTCCCCTTCTCAATTTTCTTCAATGGACCCCTTGATTGTTCCCCATCTCAAGCAATGGAAGGAAGGGACCCAATACCCTTTGATGTTGCAATTCATGGAAATCAATTAATTTCTTCATATCAAGATGATCAAGGATACATCAAAATTAGAAGGATGAAAGGAGAAACTCCCCATCAAATTCAACCATATGAATATCCAGTCAAATAAAGAAAGGCTAGTTTTTGTCTTATCAAATTGCCAAATGTTTAGATTTAATTGAACTCATTTATGTTTTTCATCGGTGTTTTATCTCTGCATAGTGCATATGTTGCTTTGACATTCAAACATGATTTTAGTTGCATTTTTTTTGTTTTGAACAGATATATATAACCTCAAAAAAATTGGGTCCAATAGTAAGAAATGAAAAGTTTTTCATTATTAATTAAGATTCAATTTTGTAAAGTTTCTTTAACTCCTTTAAAATATCATAAAAATATATAAAAATAATAATCTAATACATGAAACTTGCATTATATTCCTCTTACACATATACTAAATCAAAACCCACCCTTTATTCTCCTTTAAAACCTAACCATCAAATAAGATTTGATAACTGAAACAAAGTTTCATACAAAATATCATCATACCATATCAAACCTTAATCAACCTAAAACCCTTTTTTATTAATTTATCCAATTTTGACAAAGAGCAAGATGTGGATACCACTTAAATAAATGGAATCTAAAAACGTTTCTCTCATACATTCATAAATAAAAATAAATATTATCAATAAAAAATTAATTTATGAGTGGGGTCACATTAAAATAAATGGAGGTAGATTTATATTCTTTTTATGACATGACACGCAAATCGAATGTCATCATTTTCAATGCAATGGTAATATCTTAGAATCTTCCTTACCACAAGATTTAGGAATGTCTTCATTATTCAATTCATTGGTACCTTCTCTCAATCTTCATTGCCACAAGCTTTTAGAGGTGCATCTAATCCATTTACTAGTTAGGTAAGGTCGTTGGGTTGTACCATAGGATTTACATGATTCTTTATTTCCTTGCCACGAGATTTAAGAGGGCATCTAAATCATGTACTAGTTTGGTAAGGTTGTTGTGGTGCACTAGTATTCACAT
>WSFP011446372.1:0-20110 GCA_009831015.1 Picea engelmannii | reverse complement strand
GATAACAGTCCACACAAATCAGAATGTATCAACTCTAGTTTTCTACATAATCTTGAAGTAGAATCATGAAATGGTTGTTTGCTATGTTTTCCAAGGATACAAGCCTCACATTGCTTCAAAATCCTTGGAATGGTGGGCAAACCAAAAACACCATTCTTTTTCAAGAAACGAAGGCTGCCATAATTAATGTGTCCAAATCTAATAAGAGACTAGATGGCAATGTACCTTCATCGTGGTGAGGGAGGTATGCAAAATTCTGTGCATAAGAAGATCTTGCTTTCAACTTCAACGATCTTCCATCCTCCATTCTTGTCATAACGACCATGTTGTCGGAAGCCTTCCTTATTTCAACTTTTCCACCGAAGATATGAATAGAGTGGTGATCCGGATTTATGAGTAGAACGAAATGACTACAGATTATTAATAGGTGCTTAACAAAAAATAACAGGGATACAGTGAAACTGGTTTTCTAGTCAATAAGGAAATAAGCTGAAATTGTAAAATGCAGTGGAAACAAGCTTACTGGAATGGTGACAGCTTATCTCTGAGAAGAGATGTGATGGCTGCGCTCATTCACAAAAAGATGATTACAATGAGGCTTTGAAGGCCATTTTACCATAAAGATGAATGCCCAAAATCCTAGACATCCAAAAACCTAACCCTAGGAGATGAAGCTCCAAAAGTCATGTGGGCCCCATTTAGGTAAGTTAGTACATCAACTTCCGGGGGTCGTAACTTTTGCATACGATCTTTGTTTTAGGCGTATGATAGCCTGTTGGAAAGGTATCGTCGAGGAGATTCATTTTGGGGGCAATATTGAAGGAACTTTTATATTGCAACCTGTTTTCCCAAAAAACATCGTTTAGGGCCTCAAAACGGCTCCGGAAGTGAAAAACTGCTAAAAATAGTAAATTACCAAAATTGCCGGAAAACTGTTTTGAGCCAGTTGGAAAAGGTGGGTGGCCACCGATATCCACCTGGATCAAGTGGCCTTGCTCTCGAATGTGCACAAGAGATAGGAAGTTCATTCGTAGCTCAAGAAGATAGAGCACATCATGCAAAAGAAAATCTGGGAGTCTAGGCAATTTAAGCTCGATGGTGCCAATTCTTGAAGGTTTGAGACTTGGTTTATCTGCAAAATAGACTATACCATCTACATTGTCATTTAGATCTTCAAAGAAGTTTCTCCTGAAGGTCATGTGGCATTTTGCACATGTGTGAAGCATCCATGAATCTCTCCAAGAAGCAAATGAAGTGTTAAACAAATCTTTAGTTACTCCAATATTGCAAGGGGCAACAATATAACGAGCAAATTCAGGTGCTTTACCTTTGTCTTCTTTCTGGTCCTGCTTGTCTTTGATCTTCTCCCATGGGATTCTCCATGTCTTTGCCTCATGTCCATTCTTCTCGCAACGAACACAGTAAAGATCAAATCTCTCACGTGGATTATGCCTATCCCCTGGATTTGAAATTCTTCTTTCTGCATCTTCCGTTACTTGAAGCCTGGAATCTAGAGTATTGGAAGCTCCAAAGGCAGGCTCACCTATTGACCCGAATGCAAGGGTTGTGGTACTGAATGTAGGTTCTTTTGGAATGGATTTTGTAGAGCAAAGAGCTTGAGGAGCCATTGCAATTGCTGCCCCTATGCTTGACATGGAAGAGTTCATTGGATTGTGAGTTCGTGTCCCTCTGAGTGTGCTAAACACCTTGATCTTCCCTCTTCATTATTTGTTTGTCATGTTTGCTTGTAGCCTCAACAACCCGAACGTAGAAAAAGCTTGTTAAAAAAAATGACGGAATCTGCAGATATCTATTTTGAATTTTATGGTCGCTTGCAACGTTAGAGAAATTCTTATAGGGAGCCTAATTATGATTATGCATCTAGTGTCAACACTTATAATATTGAATTGAAGCCACTTTTCTTTGAATTTACCCCGAAGACACTTGGAATAACATCTCTAAGGGATCTTGTAATGTTTTACCTACCTCTTTTGGAACCCCATCTGGAGGAAGAACATGACGACGAGGATAATTTTGAAGATGAACAACAAGAAAGGCAGCCTGTGGATCTTGTTATTCCTTTGAAGAAATCCGTGAAGCAAATTTTCTAGGAGACTACTACGCCTACGAGACTAGTGCTTGAAAGACTTGTTGTGCACTATGTTTCCTAGCAAAATTGGCTATTAACGTTACTAACATAAACTTTGTTTCCGATCTCGAGGTCGTGACCAAGGGATTGAGGGCTTCGATCTTGAAGCAGATATTAGTTGTTAGAGTGAAATTGGGGGGGCGAAAATGGCTCCACCCAGAGTTTTATTCAGGGATGACAAGTCTTTGTACGAGTGGCTAATTGACTCTAACAACAGAAGGAGTGTTGAACAACGTGGCCAACTCCTGCAGATCAGTGGTCAAACAGAGATGAAATGAGGGAGCCGTGATAGATCTCCTCAACCTAGTATGCCATTACAATCACCTTGAATATGCTTGACGACATCAAAGTTTCGTCGATGATGCTGTGCGAGGTGCAGTATGAGGGTTTCTGGGAAAATACAGATCTTAAATGCTTGGGTAAAAATAAGCTTTTCTCTTTGTCTATCTTTGAACAGTGGGCTTGGATTCCAAAATTGCAGAGATCAGATGATAGACTAGTGGATGGGCGTGAACGATAGGATAGACATGTTGATGATTACAACTGCGTGAGACATCCTCCAGGACACAGACCTGAGAGAGAGCCCCTGAGTTGGGTGGGTGGTTTCTATCTGAGACAGAATTGGAACTTTGTGCTGGCCTCCTCCTTGCAGAGAGTTGAGATGATACTCCAGATGATTCTCCTGTGTAACGCAGTGAGAAAGAAGATCCGCTGAGTTGGACGTGCCTGTGGCTGAGCACAGGTGAACGTGTGAAAGCCCATGAGCTGGGTGCATCGTTCTGAGACAGAGATGAAACGATGTATTAGCCTCCTCTGAGCAGAGAGTTGAGATGATGAACTCCAGATGAATCTCCTGTGTAATGCAGTGAGAAAGAAGATTTGTTGAGTTGGACATGCCTGTGGATGAGCTCAGGTGAACGTGATCCTAGTGGCTGAGCACTAGTGAGTGTGGTTCTCCTGTGAGACGTAGTGAGATAGAGATATGGACATCCCTGTGGCTGAGAACTAGTGGGTGTATAAGATCCCTTTCTATATTGTTCAAGAATCAGACTTACCTGTAACCCTATTTGTAATGTAAAGGGTACAGGTCAGCCCCACCTGAATGTAAAAGATAATTAATGTAAAAGATAACTAATATGGTAATTATTAATTATATTATAAGTTATTGAGGTCGGCCCTGTTGTGCCAATCAAGAATCAGACTTACCTGTAACCCTATTTGTAATGTAAAGGGTACAGGTCAGCCCCACCTGAATGTAAAAGATAATTAATGTAAAAGATAACTAATATGGTAATTATTAATTATATTATAAGTTATTGAGGTCGGCCCTGTTGTGCCAATAGACACTACTGTTCACAGGTTCAGTCAAATATAAGTAAAGGTAAATTCCCCATTGAAGAAATATAACACAAGTGTGAGTTTGGAAATTTCAGCAAACACTTGTTCTTGGGAAAAGTGCGCACCTCTCTTGGGCGTTAGGTTTCTAGGGTTTGTGAGCACCCTTTTGTGTGCTAGGTGTTTATGGTGGTGAAGGTCTTTCTCTTGAAGAATATAGCAAAGGATTGGTTGAGTTTTCTTCCCTTGTTGAGAATGGTTTCCCAGGATACTTCTTGTGTAATTGTGGATGGTGTTTCTTCTTGTGATCTTGGTTGCTGCAACAAATTGTTTATGGTTTAAGTAAAATGCTAAAATGGAATGAACTTCATGCTTAAGCCTTGCTTATTGAAAAATCAACAAGACAAACCTAAGGCGAGAGGATTTTCAAGAGCGGGGGAAACCCTAACACCTGTGTGTTGTGACTGCAAAACAATCGGTGGATATAGTTTGGCACTAGATACAAGAATAATTCATGATAGAGATGAGGGGTGCAGAGAATAACCAGAGAGAGATGATCATGGGAGACAGACCTGCAGAGGTGTTTCTGCACGCAATCATGGAGTTAAAACCTGCACTGATACCACTTTCATGATAGGTATTGGGAGAGGAATGTGTTGTTGATGATTGCAGCTTAATGAGACATCCTCCAAATCCTTCTCCTCTGGACTGAGTCGAGACATCTGTGTGAGGGAGCCCAAGTGTTGGGTGTGCCCATGTGATGAGTGTGTGTTAGACTCTGGACTGAGTTGTGATGACATGTGGTCTCTTGTCTACTCCTTTGGATTGAGTTGAGATGACTTGAGATGGTCTCTTGCCTTGTACTCCTTTGGATTGAGTTGAGTTGGCTTGAGATGGTCTCCTGCCTTGTACTTCTATGGACTTAGTTGAGTTGGCTTGAGATGGTGCTCCAGATGGTACTCCTGTGGACTCAGTTGAGTTAATCTGTTGAGTGTGACGTCCCTGTGGCTGAGCACAGGTGGACATGTCCCTAGTGTCTGAGTACTAGTGGACGTGTGAGATCCTTACTATATTGTCTAAGAGTAAGATTTACTTGTAACCCTAATTTGTGATGTAAAGGGTACAAGTCGGCCCCACCATGTGAAAGATAATTAATATTGTGTAATGATTAATTATATTATTGATTTAATGAGATCGACCCTATTGTGCCAATAGACACACTTTTTGTTGTGTTAATTCTTGTATAAATAAGAGTGGATCCCCATTGTGGATCACACACACTCACTTGTCATCTCAGAATTTCAACAAGCAATTGTACGACTGAATTGCGCACCTCTCTTGGGTGCTAGTTTCTAGGTTTTGGTAAGCATCCTCTTGTGTGCTAAGTTCTATGGTGTGGGGGATCTTCTCTTGAGATTATAGCAAAGGATAGCTGTTTTTTTCCCTTGATGGAGAAGGGTTTTCCCAGGATAAATTCTTGTGCATGGTTATTCTTCTTGTGATCTTGGTTATTGCAACACTTGTGTATGGTATTGCTGCATTGTTTATGGTTCAAGTACATTCTAAATTGAAATAAACCACATGTGCATGAGCTAAAGCATTAAAATTCAACATGGTATCAGAGCAGAGTTCCTGAATAGACCATTGCACAAGCCATTGAAGAAGCCAACCGTCACCTCCTTGCTGCAACTGCAAAAACAACTCCCCTTCTTTTGCTAGTTTTTTGCACTTTACACTGGAACGTTGAGGCTAATTTTTGCATAGGAGTGTACGACCTCCTTCAACGCACCTTCAACAACTCTCAGATTGCAATTTCGAGAATTTTTTATTTTTGGCCCCTAGGGTTTGTAGGGTTTTTATAGAATTTCGGCCTCTAGGGTTTCTGCAACTCATTAAAGGATTTTTGCAGCTCACCAGTGTTCTTCTGACTTTCCAAGGCTTATTGTTGGCAGTCATAAGTCCAACGAAACCTAAGGTTGCTAGCCTAGCCTAGCCGTTAGGGTTTGTGGAAGAATCTGCAAACCATGAGGAACATAACTTTGGTGGAAGATAGGCTTGATGGATCAAGCAACTTCAGTTCCTAGAAATCAAGATTACAGATTACCGTGGAAGAGGATGACCTATTGAGTTTGATAGAAAAGACTCTACCAGAAACAACTACCGACGAAGAGAAGGATGATTGGAAGGAAGATGACGTCAAAGCAAGGAAGATAATCATCTATTCAGTAAGAGATCATCTACTACCTCGTATTGCTACCAACTTCAACATATCAAGATGACAAAAGATGACACCGTTGCTACCTTCTTCATGAAAATTTCAGAAATCAGAGATCAACTAGGTGCCATTAGAGAAACCATATCAGATAGAGAACTTGTCATGACTACTCTTAATGCTCTACCAAGACATTGGGAACCATTTCTTCAAAGTATCAGTGGAAGAGCAGATCTACCTGAGTTTGATCATCTATGGACAGACTGCACTCAGGAGGAAACCGGACTTATAGCCAAAGGAGTGCAAGACTCCAATCATGATGACAATCAAGCTCTTGCCTCTCATGCAAAGAGAGGAAGAGGAAATAAAAGAAGTTTTGGCAAAACATTCAAAGACGAGAAAACTTCAGCAGCTTCAGGTCATGAATATAGAAAAGACATTTCAAGGATTCAATGTTTCAGATGTGACAAGTATGGACACATTGCGAGAAATTGTCCTACCAGGAAGAAAGGAAGACAATATGCATCCATTGCAGATGTCGATTCAGAACCACAACAGAGAGATGAAGACATAAAAGATGAGGCATTCTTCTTCATATCTCATCTTTCTCAGGAGGACCAAAAGAAAGATTGAGCATGATTGTAGACTATGGTAAGTTTTGTACTACTTTCCTTATTTGATTTCATGATTACCCTGTAGTTGCTTGCATTTTGATAATGAAGGGTATTATCCCTGGTATGGGAGCCCTCATGACTTGGACCATTATCCCTAGTATGGGAGTCCAAATTTTCTTGGTTGGTTATTATCCTAGTACAGGAGGCCATTTTGATTGTTATCCCTACGGGAGGTCATCTTGGTTATTATCCTAGTACGAGAGGCCAACAAAGTACTGTAGAGGCAGTAGAGGACTTGAGAAGACATGGGATGTCTCCAGGATAGCAACACATAAAAAGGATGTTGTCACAATTTCGTCCAGGACAGATGTTTATCCTTTAGAATTCATAGGGAGTCACTTGACTCGGAGGGAGTCAAACTATTTGAGAAGAAGGAAGAAACAATACCTTCTCACCCTTCAACAGTTCATAGGGAGACAGTCATTGATCCAGTTGATCCCATAGCTCCAGTTGATCCTAGGCTCGACAGACTCTGCAGGAGGCAGAGGGACATGCAACTCCTTGAGGTACATTCCGAGAGAGCAAGAGACCACAAAGATTTTCGAGCTATGTTTCAACTATGAGCCACATCATTGATACTGAACCTTCTTGTCATGGAGAAGCATCAGGTCAGTAGGTTTGGCAAGATGCCATGATAGAAGAGTATCAGTCCATCATGAAGAATGATGTGGGATATTGTTCCGAGACCAGAAGGGAAGTCTGTAGTAACTTCCAAGTGGATCTATAAGATCAAACATGCAGTTGATGGAAGTGTAGAGAAGTACAAAGCGAGATTTGTGGCTAGAGGATTCTCTCAGGTGGAGGGAAGTGATTATGAGGAGACATTTGCTCCTGTTGCCCGATACACTTCCATCCGTACGATCATTTCCCTAGCTGCATCCATGGGTTGGAGACTACATCAGATGGATGTAAAGGCAACCTTTCTCAATGGTGAGATTGAGGAAGAAGTTTACATCGAGCACCCCAGGATTGAGAAGGGTTTTCCTAGGATAAACTCTTGTGTTCTTGTGCATGGTTATTCTTCTTGTGATCTTGGTTATTGCAACACTTGTGTATGGTATTGCTACATTGTTAATGGTTAAAGTACATGCTAAATTGAAATAAACCACATGTGCATGAGCTAAAGCATTAAAATTCAACATGTGTAACTCCACAGATGATTTGCATTAACATGAGACATTTATAAATACAATACAAAGTGACCTTTGGTTTCATCTGCCAAGAGGCCCAAATGACCTTTCCTATTCACCTACGTCTCTTCATATTTCTCCTAAATACTATTTACAATACTATTTACAAAATACCATAATCACGAGGATTAGGTATTCAACAATAGGTTCTCCAATCAATCCTTAACACTTACTTAAATATAAAAAGGTCGATAAGACTAAGAAGATAATTTTGGACTTACTGAAGGGTCATTTATTCCCTCACACAAAAGGAAAATCAACTAAGGAGATGTTCGAGATAATCATTGTTCTGTATCAGTGTTAACATTTCTATCGAGATGCTTTTGAAGAACAAGTTGTCCCAAGTACACATGAATGATTTAGACACTTTGACAAGCTACCTCGTGTAGATTACCGAGCTTAGGGATCATCTCTTTGCCAATGGTATGAAGATAGAAGATGATGAATTAGTGCAGATTTCACTAAATGTTTTTCCTCTTTATGGGAAGCCTTTGTTCTAGGTGTTTGCGCTTGGGAAACCCTCCCAACTGATGAGTAGCATTGGGATATCTTTGTCCAAGAAGAAACAAGATGAGAGTTAGCTGCATCCCAAAAGATGAAGCCTAAGACCTTGATCTCTTCAGGAAGATGAAGAAAAGTGGGAAGAAACCAAATCTGTGAAGGGTTAAGGAGTGATCCTTTCTTGACTCCTTTGCTAAGAAGTAGAGTCAAGTGACATTCTACATGTGTCAGGATAAAGGGCACTATGCTAATGAATGTTTAGAGAAAAGAATATCAGGAAAATGGAGCAGTAAGCAGCCACAAAAATAATTTGCAAGGAGTGTAGATCCTTAAGATGAAGTGGATGGGTTGTCATCTACATTAGAAACTTCCTTTTCCATGATTTCAGTCCTCTTTACCAATGCCTACTTCAAATGTTGGTTGGGATGTTGATAGTGGAGCATCACACCATGTGTCATATAATTGGAAGTTTTTCAACAATGTTCATAAAAAGCAAATGGGCATGCAAGTGACCTTATGTGATACCACCTACCTAGTGATTGGGGTTGGCATGATACCTATTAGGATGCCTTTAGGTGATATTTTGAGATTCATGATGTTCTTTTTGTTCTTGATTTGACTAAGAATTTCTTTGTTGTCTTGGCTATTACAAATCTGAATTGTAGATTTTTGTTTGATGGACAACAATGTGTGATAAGAGATTTCAGTTAAGAACCCCCTCGGGTTTTGGCCAAAAGAGTACGTGAAGGAGGCCTTTATAGCTTCTTGCAAGGTCTAAAAATTATGGAGCTTTGGTGCATGATAATGACAAATTCTATGCGTTGTGGAACAAGAGTTTCTGTCATTTGCATTATGGAGTTCTTCTTTTCTTGAAGAATATGGTGCAGGGATTGCCAGATTTCAAGGGTGTTGTGTGCAAAGGTTGCACACTTTGTGAGCACTCCAAGGCTACCTTTCCTTCTAGTGAAGGGATGTCTAGATAGTTTCTTGAGTTGATATAGTTTGATGCTTGGGGTTCTATGTCATCTCCTTCATTGACATGTAGTCTTTATTATGTTTCTTTCATTGATGATTCCTCTAGTAAATGATGGATTTACTTCATGAAAAAAATTAAATGTTCATTAAATTTAAACAATTTAAAGCCTTGCTTGAGAGTCCAAGAAGGAGGATCAAAGTGCTTTGGCAAGATAGTGGAGGAGAGTACACCTCCAAAGAGTTTGGTTCCTCTTATAGGAAAGAAAGAATTAAGAAGAACTTTACAATATTGCACAATCCACAACCCACAATAGATTGGGGTTGTGGAACGAAAGAATAGGGTTATTGTTGTGACATTGAAGGCCGTGATTCATGACAGGGATTTGCCCATGCGCTTATGGGCTGAAGCATGTAATATCATTGTCTACATTTTAAATAGGTGTCCATACTAAATTCTTAAGGAAAAAACACTAGAGGAATGTTTTAGTGATGAGAAGCCACAAGTATCTTGTTTTTCGTATTTTGGATTGTCCGTTTTATATTCATGTTCCTAAGCAGTCTATGTTTGAGCCCTCTAGTATCAATGGGGATTTTGTAGGGTACAATGGGACATCCAAAGGATACAAACTTTACATACTGGCAGAACAAAAGATAGTGGTAAGTTGTGATGTGAAGTTCAAGCTTGTAGCATGTAGCATGTTTTTTGGACTCTAGAGGCCATTTAGAGCCTCGTTGATTATGTATTTTGTTTCAGATATGTATTACACTCTATGCCATTTTGATATATTCACCCTTATATGGTATATACATGAGTAGAGTTTGCATATTTTATCTCTAATGGTTTGGAATCTTTAAAATATATTTTTCATTAAAATTTTAATATTTTGTGTATTTTTTAGTATACCAAGTCAAAAATTCAAACCAGTTCGAGTTAGTTCCGAGTTTGAGTTGACTCTTAGTTGATTATGAGTCTGACTCCAAGTTTTAAAACATTGTTCTAGATATAGATTTCTCTTTGCCAATGCACCCTACTTTTGCATATTGTTTCTTTCCTAGAGAGAAACCCGCAGATATAGTCAAGATTGTTTGATGCATGTCGGTCAATTTTTAGTATGCACATCTCCTAGAGTAGTCAGTTTGTTAATTTAGAAGAGTTGAGGGTGAGTTTTAACGTTTAGCATCTATGTTGGTTGGTCTCTAACATCGATGTGGCTAAGTGAGAGAAACACTGGAAGAGTTAAAGGGCAAGTTAACTGAAGATAACTTAGGGAAGTAGAGCACCCACTTATCTAGTAGTGCCTCTCTCTTGTGTTTGGTATTGCTTGATGAATTTTGGTGAATTTTTAGTATGCATATCTACCAAGTGGGGTGTCCCTCTTAGAAGTGTTAGCTTGTTAGTTTAGAAGAGTTAAGAGTGAGTTAGAAGAGTCAAGTGTGAGTTTTAACATCTTCTTTATCTGCTAATTTGTTACTAACCTCCATGGTTGTTTGAGAGAAGCATTGGGAGAGTTAGAGGGTGAGTTAATTGAAGGGATATCAAGTAAGGAGAACACCCACTTGTCTAGAACAGTGTTATTAAAACTTGTCCGGTCCAACAAAACTGGCTGGTTGAACCCGTTTTGAGAGGAAAACGAACGGGCTGGTGGACTAGAACCACTTCTCATTGGTTCCGTACCGAACCGGACGTGCGGGCCAGTCGACTAGAACCGCTTTTTGTATGGAACTAGCCAAAAGCGGTTCTAGTCCACTGGCCCGCCCGTTTTCCTCTCAAAATAGGTTCAATCGACCGATTTTGTTGGACCGGTCCAGTTTTAATAACACTGTTCTAGACAAGTGGGTGTTCTCCTTGTTGATGATTACAGTTGTGCGAGACATCCTCCAGGACAAAGACCTAAGAGAGAACCCTTGAGATGGGTGTGTGGTTCCTATCTGAGACAGAGCTGGACCATAGTGATGGCCTCCTCCTTACAAAGAGTTGAGAAGAACTCCAGATGATTCTCCTGTGTAACGTAGTGGGAAAGGAGATCTGCTAAGTTGGACGTGCCTGTGGCTGAGCACAAGGTGAACATGTGAATTCCCTTGAGCTGGGTGCATTGTTGTGAGACAAAGATGAAAACGATGTATTAGCCTCCTCTGAGCAGAGAGTTGAGGTGATGAACTCCAGATGACTCTCCTGTGTAATGCAGTGGGAAAGAAGATTTGCTGAGTTGGACGTGCTTGTGGATGAACATAGGTGAACGTGATCCTAGTGGCTGAGCACTAGTGAGTGTGGTTCTCCTGTGAGACACAGTGAGATAGAGATATGGACATCCCTATGGATGTGCCCCTAGTGGATGAGCACTAGTGGGTGTATTAGATCCCTTGATATATTGTTCAAGAGTCGGACTTACCTGTAACCCTAATTGTAATGTAAAGGGTACAGGTCGGCCCCACCTAATGTAAAAGATAATTAATTTGGTTATTATTAATTATATTGAGTTAGAGAGGTCGGCCATGTTGTGCCAATAAACACTTCTGTTGACAAGTCCAATCTAATATAAGTAAAGGTAAATTCCCCATTGAGGAAACATATCTGAAGTGTGAGTTTGGAAATTTCAGCAAGTACATCTTCTTCGGAAAAGTGCGCACCTCTTTTGGGCGCTAGTCTTCTAGAGTTTGTAAGCACCCTTTTGTGTGCTAGGTGTTTTTGGTGGTGGTCTTTCTCTTGAAGAATATAGCAACATGATTGGTTGGGTTTTCTTCCCTTGTTGAGAAGAGTTTCCCATAATACTTCTTGTGTACTTGTGCATGGTGTTTCTTCTTGTGATCTTAGTTGCTGTAACAAAATTGTTTATGGTTTAAGTAAAATGCTAAAATGGAATGAACTTCATGTTTAAACCTTGCCTATTGAAAATTCAACATGGTATCAGAGCATAGGTCTTCAAGAACCCATTGCACAAACAACTTTCAGCCATCTTCTCTCTCCTGCAAAAATCGTACGACCCTCCTAGGGTTTCTAGAAATTCCGTACGACCTACCTTTTTGGGAGGTTTCAACACTTGGCACTTGGACGTTGGGGCTAAAAAGAGCATAGGTGTGTACGGCCTCCTTTAACGCACCTCCAACAAGTCTCAGATTGCAATTCCGAGCATTTTGACTTTTTGGCACTAAGGTTTCTAGGGTTTCGCTAATTTCTGCTGAAAAATTCAGAATTGGGTTTCTGCAACTCTTTGAAGCAGCTATTCATCTCACCAGTGCTATCCTATCCTTCAAAGGCTTATTGTTGGCAGCCATAAGTCCAACAAAACCTAAAAGTGCTAGCCTAGCCTAGCCGTTAGGTTTTCTAGCCTAGTTGACAAGGGTTTGTGAAGAATCCAAAATTAAAATGAACAAAATCATGATGGGAGACAAGCTTGATGGTTCAAGCAAACTCAGTTCCAGGAAAACAAGACCTCAAGGAGATGAAGACATCAACATCTCAACACTCTCAGGTATGGTCCCTACCTATGATAATACTTGGTTAATTGACAGTGGTGCCTCCAGGCACATGAGCGGTCTTAGAGATCACCTAACAAATTTTGTTGAGAAAGAGACACATCTACATGTTGTCCTTGGAGATGATGCCAGATATAATGTGAGAGGGGTTGGAACTTCTACCTTCCAACTAGATTCAGATATCCATCTTCAATTAAAAGAAGTAGTATATGTACCCGGAATGAAGAGGAACCTTGTCTCCATTTCTGCCTTGGAAGACACAGGCTACAAGGTTACTTTCTCAGAAGGAAGAGTTCTTGCATGGCACAAAGACTCTCATATAAATTCTGCCAAGGTAATTGGTGTCCGAGAAAACAACTTGTACAGATTAACCATCAAACCAATCCAGGCCCTGCTACATGACACTATTAGCTTGAGTGAGCTATGGCATAGAAGACTTACTCACATTCATTATAGAGCTCTCCCAACTCTAGGGAAAATGGTAACAGGTCTACCAAAGATACAGATTCAACATAAAGGTGTTTGCAAAGGTTGTGCTCTTGGCAAAAATGTCAAAGGATCCTTCTCAAGAAGTGATAATAGATCCAAGGAAATCTTGGACTTGATACATTCAGATGTGTGTGGGCCAATGACTGTTGCATCTCTGAATGGGTACTTATACTATGTACTCTTCATAGATGATCACTCCCGTAAAACTTGGATTTACTTCTTGAAGAACAAGGATGGAGTCCTTGCAAAATTTCAAGAATTCAAAGCTCAAGTTGAGAACCAAACCGGAAGAAAAGTCAAAGTATTAAGATCAGATAATGGAGGAGAATACACCTCCAAAGATTTCAACAGTTTTTGTATTGAAGCAGGGATCAAGAGGGAGTTCACAGTTCCTTACAACCCTCAACAAAATGGGGTTGCAGAAAGGAAAAACAGAACTATCATTGAGGCAACCAAAGCAATGATACATGATCAGAGTCTACCTATGACTCTATGGGCAGAAGCATGTATGACAACAATGTATGTTCAAAACAAAAGTCCTCATCAGATCTTGACGAACATTACTCCAGAAGAAGCCTTCACCAGAGTGAAGCCTGAGATTGGACACTTCAGAATATTTGGGTGTCCAGTATATTTTCATGTACCCAAAGAGAAGAGATCCAAGCTAGAACCTTCAGGATGAAAGGGCACATTTGTAGGATAAAGTGAATCCTCAAAAGGATATCGAATCTACATTCCTGGTCAAAGACAAATTGAAATAAGCAGAGATGTTCTTTTGAAGAAGAAGTAACCTTCCAAAGATCTAGAGAATCTCAGATGGAAATTGATAGTGAGACAATGCCTTCTCCCCCTTCAGTAGTTCAGAGGGAGACAAACATTATTCCAGCTGATCCAGTTGATCAAGTTGTTCCAGCCGATCCAGTTGCTCCAAGTGACATGCCCAGAGATATTACAGTTGGACATAAAAGGCCTGCTTGGGCCCGACAAACTCTACAAGAAGCAGAGGGACATAAAGCCCCTCAAGGAACAACCAGAGAGAGCAAGAGACCAAAGAGATTCGCAAGCTACCTTTCAGCCATGACCCACATCATTGACTCAGAGCCATCTTGTCATGGAGAAGCTTCAGGTGAACAAGTATGGCAAGATGCCATGACTGAAGAATATCAATCTATATTGAAAAATGATGTATGGGGTATTGTTCCAAGACCAAAGGGAAAGTCTGTAGTGACTTCCAAATGGATTTATAAAATCAAGCATGCAGTTGATGGAAGCATCGAAAAATACCAAGCGAGATTTGTAGCCAGAGGGTTCTCACAAGTAGAGGGAGTTGACTATGAAAAGACTTTTTCTCCAGTAGCCCGATACACCTCCATCTGTTCTATCATTGCACTAGTTGCTTCCATGGGTTGGAAGCTACACCAGGTGGATGTAAAGACAACCTTTCTCAATGGTGAAATTGAGGAAGAAGTTTATATCGAGCAGTTAGAAGGATTCGTTATACACAACGAAAGATCTCATGTGTGCAGGTTGAAGAAAGCGCTATATGGTCTAAAGCAAGCACCACGTACTTGGTACGAGAAAATGGATGGATTTTTGATGAGTTTGGGCTTCAACAAAAGTGCTGCTGATCCAAACTTATATTATCACATTGATGGCAATGAGTGTTTGATTCTGGTCCTATATGTGGATGACCTTTTCCTTACCGGTTCAGAGAGACTCGTTGCTGAATGCAAACGAGCATTGACTGCTAAATTTGAAATGAAGGATTTTGGCTTGATGCACTACTTCTTGGGACTAGAAGTATGGCAGAGGACATATAAGATTTTCCTGAGTTAAGGGAAATATACTGTGGAGATATTGAAAAAGTTCGGTATGACATAATGCAAATCCATGCACACTCCAATGGTGATGGATTTGAAGAAGATGAGTGACACTGATTCAGGAGAGGTAGATCCACACTTATATAGACAATTGATTGGATCACTGATGTATCTGGTTAACACCAGACCCGATATATGCTATGCAGTGAATGTACTTAGCCAGTTCATGAGCCAACCGAGATAGACACAGTGGATAGTAGCAAAACATGTATTGAGATACTTACGAGGCACAATTGGTTATGGCCTAAGATATGTCTCCAATGTAGACTTGAGCCTGAAGGGATATGCAGATTGGGCAGGGAGCGTAGTGGACAGGAAAAGAACCTCCGGTTGTTGCTTCACTTTAGGATCTGCCATGGTTTCCTGGTGTAGCAGAAAACAGAGCTCTGTGGCATTGAGTACCATAGAGGAAGAATGCATTGCATTGAGTGTAGCAGTCCGTGAAGTAGAGTGGCTTCGCAAACCTCTGACTGACTTATTCGATCATGAGATGGATCCTACTACTATTCATTGTGATAACCAGAGTTGTGTGAAGCTCTTTGAGAAACCTGTGTTTCATGATAGATCGAAACACATCGAGATAAAATATCACTATATCAGAGACATGGTGCAGAGGAAGACAATACACGTGCAGTATCTTCCTACCCATGAGTAGATCACAAATATCTTCACCAAACCGCTTGCCAAGACAAAGTTCGAGTATTTCCGTGAGAGACTTGGCCTGGTGGAGAATGCCCTCCCTAGCTGAGAGGGAGTGTTGATGATTACAACTGCGTGAGACATCCTCCATGACACAGACCTGAGAGAGAACCCCTAAGATGGGTGTGTGGTTCCTATCTGAGACAAAGATGGAACGTAGTGGTGGCCTCCTCCTTACAGAGAGTTGAGAAGAACTCCAGATGATTTTTCTGTGTAACGCAATGAAAAATGAGATCTGCTGAGTTGGACGTGCCAGTGGCTGAGCATAAAGTGAACGTGTGAATTCCCATGAGTTGGGTGCATCGTTGTGAGATAGCGATGAAAACGATGTATTAGCCTCCTCTGAGCAGAGAGTTGAGATGATGAACTCCAGATGAATCTCCTGTGTAATGCAGTGGGAAAGAAGATTTGTTGAGTTGGACGTGCTTGTGGATGAGCACAGGTGAACGTGATCCTAGTGGCTGAGCACTAGTGAGTGTGGTTCTTTCGTGAGACGCAGTGAGATAGAGATATGGACATCCCTATGGATGTGCCCCTAGTGGCTGGGCACTAGTGGCTGTATGAGATCCCTTGCTATATTGTTCAAGAGTCAGACTTACCTGTAACCCTAATTGTAATGTAAAGGGTACAGGTCGGCCCCACCTTAATGTAATAGATAATTAATGTAAAAGATAATTAATCTGGTTATTATTAAATATATTGTGAGTTAGAGAGGTCGGCCTTGTTGTGCCAATAGACATTTTTGTTGACAGGTCCAATCTAATATAAGTAAAGGTAAATTCCCCATTGAGGAAACATATCTGAAGTGTGAGTTTGGAAATTTCAGCAAGTACATCTTTTTGGGAAAAGTGTGCACCTCTCTTGGGTGCTAGTCTTCTAGGGTTTGTAAGCACCCTTTTGTGTGCTAGGTTTTCTTGGTGGTGGAGGTCTTTCTCTTGAAGAATATAGCAAAGGATTGGTTGGGTTTTCTTCCCTTGTTGAGAAGGGTTTCCCATGATACTTCTTGTGTACTTGTGCATGGTGTTTCTTCTTGTGATCTTGGTTGCTGCAAAAAATTTGTTTATGGTTTAAGTAAAATGCTAAAATGGAATGAAGTTCATGCTTAAACCTTGCCTATTGAAAAATCAACACTCCTTGCTTGATATCCATTCAATTAACTCACTCTCTAACTCTCCCAATGCTTCTCTCAAGTAGCCATGTGGAGGTTAGTAACAAATCAGTATATAAAGAAGATGTTAAAACTCACACTTGACTCTTCTAACTCACTCTCAACTCTTCTAAACTGACAAGCTAACACTTCTAAGAGGGACACCCCACTTGGTAGATATGCATACTAAAAATTCACCGAAGTGCATCAAACAATACCAAACACAAGAAAGAGGCACTAGTAGATAGGTGGGTGCTCTCCTTCCCTAAGTTCCCTTCAGTTAACTTTCCCTTTAACTCTTCCATTCCGTATAGGAACCGGCCGGTTCCCGTACGACGCACCCAAAGCCAAAGATTTCAATTTTTTTTAAGAGAAAAACAAATGTTTAATGGAAGGGGGACCTATTACCTAGCTCTAGGGTAATGGTAATGTTAAATTCTTAAAGTAAATGTGACATTCTCCTTATCTTTCATTTTCATCCTTTTACTAAAATGATGAAAATGAAAGATAAAAGAGAATGCCACATTTACTTAAATTTTTAACATTACCATTAATTGTTTCAGGATGTTTGAGTGGTTTCAACCTCATTGGACTTCATACGGAGAAAGTAGAATTTTAGGTCCCATTTAAAATTCAATAGACTTGACAGTTATCAAGATTTCAAGATTGACAGGATTGCAACGTTTCCACTGGATTCTATCATGTATGAGGGTATGGAACTGGCATTTAATCTAGAGCACCAAGCCCTCTATGTACCTCGATGTTGACTGATTGTTGAACTCTTCTGTCATGACCCTAGTAAAAATGTACCCTCCCTCAAGTAAATCACATATTAGGCATGTTAAGTTATTTCTATCTTATTTTAAAGCTTAGAGGGTGACACTGATGATGAGGATCCTAATATAAGTAATGATCTTGAAGATATGCAGTTATTTGTTGTAGCATGATATTTTTTTGGACTCTAGAGGCCATTTAAAGCCTCGTTATGATGTATTTTGGTTCAAAGATGGATTGCACTCAGTGCTATTTTGGTTATATGCACTCTTGCCATATAAATGAGAAACTTTGCATATTTGTGTATAAATGATTTGGATTCATGTGGATGCACATGAATATATATGTTTTTTTTTTCAAAATTTGAATATTTTATGTAGTTTTTGGGACTTTTTTTCTGGTTAATTACCGGTCCAATCTGGTTTCACATTTTTGGGGTCGACCGGTCCGGTCTGGTTTCCAGTTCTGATAACATTGGTCTAGAAGTGCCTCTCTCTTGTATTTGGTATCGTAATCACTGTTTTGAAGCTAATTAAAATTTTTAGGAGTCTTGCTGCTGCAAACTAGTGTGCTATTTTGTGATTTTAGCAGGTGAACTGCTCAGATCTAATGTTCAATACTTGGCGGATTGATTTCCAATTCAGATATGGCGTGTCTCTTTCCCTAAGCCATCATTCTACTACTTTTGTTTTCAAAAGGAAGAAATTTTGATTGGTGTTTCACGAGTATTTCAAAATCAGATTTAGTGTTAGGTTTATCAATTAGATCTTCATATCCATGAATTAGAAAATTTAAGTACATGTGTTTCCTCCTTGGAGGTCACGGGTCCAAATCTAGAGGGGGGTAGGGTATGTACACCTCCGTAGACTTTAGCAGTCAAATCGCTGCACGGAGGGGGCCCCTTGTCCCACAAACAAGGGGGTCTCATACACCAATTTGGTGTCTGGTTTGGCTATGACCTTAAAAATAGATTATTATTATTATTATTATAAAATCAGATGACCCTGAAGAATAGGAAAACAAAGCCGAAAAAAGTTCCCAGAAAAATAAGCACCAGGGAACCATTATTGTCAAATTTACTATGCACTCTATTGAACATTTGAACATGCTGGAATAATCAAAGTTGTATCGGTCTGTATAGAGGCTCCATCATATCTGGTAAATATGGTGCATCAGGATCTTGAATAATGAAGTCCCGCTATAGTTCCACATCGAGAGAGAATTTTAATTAATTTATCTAGATTTGAATTGCAAAGATGATATTTGGTGCCCTACGTTAACCTCTGGTTGCAACAAGAAAGCATATTTGACAGGTGAAACCAAATAATAACTATAGATTTATTTTTAAGATGTAGAAAGTTCTTTTTGGTTGTGGTCAATTTGCAATGGATCTCTATGTATGGTCTTTCTCTATTGTACTCGCAATCTACAAGTTTGTGTGGTTTTCAAAATGTCTAGCTTTCTTCATATGAGGAAAGGTAGGAATTTATAGAAACTAAAGCCAAGGAATGTTTGCTAATTTCGAAAGTTATTTATTCTTATGGAGCAGGTTTGGTGGGAGGCAAATACAAGCTGTGGAAGATGATGGAACTATTAATCATGCATTAGTTCGAGATGAGAGTGAGGAGGCAGAACGATTAGAACGTTTTGGTGCAGAACTTGAAGCTGATTAAGTGGTTGAACTTATTTGCATTTTTTATGGTTGTAATTTATTCAGATGAACAGACGTTCCTTTTAGGTCAATACTTTGATGGTCTATCAGTTTCTTAATGTAGCCTAACAAATTGTAACGATAATAATAGACATTGATTACATTTGCTCGTACTACAACTGCTTTTGTTCATACCACTCTTTTGTTTTCTGAAAAGTTTTTCCTAATTTACTAGTGGCCTCGTGAGCATTGTGATGAAAGTGTGGATAAATCTACGAGTGGCGATTTTCGATTAATCCCACTAGCTGATCTTTTTTCGGATTATCCCCCTCTTTGTCCGATTTTTTCATATTAATATTAATATGAATGTGATTTATTGTATGCTAGCATCTTATGTTAGTTGTAGAAAACCATTTATTATTAGATGTGCTAAATGTTACATAGATGTTTTCTTATTAATGATATAATTCTCCCTTGTAACATTACTAGACATTTAAAGAATGTATTAAAAGTCCCTCCCTAAAATCTCTTATTTCAGTGAGTTCTTAGGGTGAATATACTCTGACGAGGGCAAGTCAACTTTCTCGCGCATATCAATTTTTGGTATTAGTTCCTTGTATATTTCTCAGATGGTCCACACGTCTGTAATGGGGATTCGTATGTTGTTTTTATGATTTTATTCGACAGATGGGTCCCTTCTTTACATGCATTGCATAGAGATGAGTTAAATACAAATTTATAGTATTAAACTTTGTGTGGAAGTCGGCCCTGTCTCAGAGAGGGAGAGGCTGGCCCGAATTGTTTTTACAAATATGAATACAACAAATTTTAACCAGCAGTTTGGAGCAGTTTGGACACTGTTTCGGAGTGAAGTAGAATGTGGCTGTAGTTTGAACATGTTTCAAGCTGAACGTGAGACAACACTAGTTCAAAGAGGTTTATGTTTTTAGTAATTAAGTT
>WSFP011446371.1:0-20110 GCA_009831015.1 Picea engelmannii | reverse complement strand
CATATCTAGGAGGTTGTTCCATGTAGATTTATTCTTGCAAATCACCATGTAAGAAGGTGGATTTGACATCCATCTAAAGGACTTCTCATTCATGTGAGGCTGCAAGGGCTAGAACAAGGCGAATTGATTTCATTTTGGCTACAGGGGAAAATGTTTCACTATGGTCAATTCCTTCAACTTGGGAAAATCCTTTCGAAACTAACCAATCCTTGTGTCTTTCAACACTTCCATATGTTGCATACTTAGTTCTGTAGACCCATTTACATCAGACAATTTTTCTTCCTTTTGGAAGAGGTACAAGATCCCAAGTATCATTTTCCATTAAATAATGATACTCTTCATTCATTGTCGTATCCCAATTTGGATGAAATGAATCTTATACAAATGTCTCTAGATCATGAGTCTATGAAACTTGAGACAAAAGAGAAGAGGCTCATTGGAACTGTGAACGTGTCTGATGTTGATCTAAAGGATCACCGACAATATCACCAACTACTTCTCGTGTTGAATGGACCCATTTAGGAAGTGGTGGTGTTGGTGTAGGTTTAGTTTCAATGGACTCATATAGAGGAAGGTCAACAGACGGAGGTGGATTTTACTCCTCACCGTCATCATCTAAAGAAGAAGAAACTAGAATAGTAACAGAAGAAGGCACAAATGTCGAAGATGGTTCGCGGGTCGAAGAAGGCACAAATGTCGAAGATGGTTCGCGGGTCGAAGAAGGCACAAATGTCGAAGATGGTTCGCAGGTCAAAGAAGGCGCATATGTCAAATTAGGATCACATGCCAAGATATTCTCATCAAATTTAACATCTCCTTTTATAATAATTTCATTACAATGTGGTTGAAGAAGTTTACAACCTTTGACATCTTCATACTAACCAACAAATATACACTTCTCACTTTTAGGATGCAATGTTTTCCTTTTCTCATCGGGAATGTGAGCCCATGCTACACTACCAAATACATGGAAGTGACATAAATATGACTTAATTTTAGTCCATGATTCTTCCGGTGTTATATTTTTAAGATCCTTTGTGGGAGTGTGATTTACTATGTAATTTGAATAGTTAATGTCTTCCTCCCAATACTTTAGACTTAATACCTTAGATTGGATCATACAATTAGAAATTTCTTTTAATGTGCGGTTCTTTCTCTCATAAACACAATTTTTTTGTGGTGTATATGGAACAATGTGTTACATTTGGATGCCCTATGCAGTGCAGTAACTTGTAAATTAATTGTTCATATATTTTCCTCCATTATTTTTTCTAAACATTTGAAGTTGATGTCTAGATTGCTTTTCTACAAGGACCTTGTAAGCCAAAGATTTGTCCAAAAATGCACTCTTAAGTTTTAGGAAGTAAACCAAGGTGCATCTAGAAAAGTCATCAATGAAAGTTAAGAAATACTTGCACCCAGAAAAAGAAGGAGAAGAAAGTGGACCACACAAGTCACTGTGAACAAGACGCAAAGGGGTCAAGGCATGCCAAGAGGAATGTATGTCAAAATTGTCCCAATGACATTTGTCAAGAACACAACTGGCACAAAAACTGTATTTGTATGAAACAGGAGAAAGACCAGTCACCATCTATTGATTACATAGTTTCCGCAATGAGCGATAGTTTAGATGACCAAACCAATCATGCCAAAGTTTTCTCAAGTAATCGCTATGAGGAACAAAAACTGATGGAAAAGATGATGAACCAAAGTTGTAAAACTTGTACAACCTGGTAATATCATAAGCAATTCCAGTTGCAAGAATATGCTAAGGATCTTTTAGATCCTTGATTACAACTTGGTGAGGTGAAAACTCTACGGTTTTACCTTCACCTGAATGAGTGATTTGATATACTGATAAAATATTGTTGGAAATATGTGGAAAACATAATACATAATTAAAATGACCATTATCTACCTGAAATGTTCCATACCCTACAACACTAAGAGATCTATCATCACCAACAAATATTTCCTTGGTGTTACATTCTTTTAGAGAACAAAATATGGCTTTATCGTTAGCCATATGATAAGATTCTCTAGAATCAATAAGCCACTCTTTAGAAGAAGAAGTAGAAGTTTCATTGAAGGAGAAACTAGAAGTAGAGAGTGCATGTCCATGAGAACAATAAGAAGAAGTAGAATCTATATCGATGTTGTGCTTCTTCATCGCTGCTTCTAAAGCTTCCATCTTCTTAAAACATTTGGACTCATCGTGACCATATTTCCCACAAAAGTTGTAATGTTTGTCAGTATTATTATTTTTAGATTTTGCTCCTTTGTCACCATTAAGAGCAGAAGTTGGCTGAGAGGTTTTGGGACCCTTGTTTTTTTGTTATTGTGGCAAGGATGTTACTTCTTGGGATTTTTGGATTTATCTTTCTACTGGGCCACTAAGGTTTTGTTGGAGGTACCTGCAGTGTTGATCACTCCAAGTTGCACAAGCTTATCTTGATCTCTAATCAAAGCATCAAAAAAGGAATCAAGAGTGGGTTTTTGATAAGAAGTCCCTAGAGCTTCTATGGTGGCATAGAAGGTAGATACAAACACCTAATATGCACTACCAAGCTTAGCAAGAATAATATATATGCAATGTTCATCATCCAAGTTTATTCTACACTCTTCACATAAAATTCTAAGTGTTTTGAACTTAGATAAATAGTCCTCGATGCAATAAAAATCATTTGGACTTAAGGCCATTGCCTTATTTTCTATCTGGTGGGCTCGAATAATATTGTGTTTACCAAACACAACTTTAAGCTTTTCCCAAGCTTTATTTGGGGCTTCAAGTCCTTGAAGGTGAAACCTTAAATAAGGAGAGATGGACATTCTGATTAGTCCATGATCTTCATCATTCCTATTAATCCATTTGACATACTTGTCATCATCATAGGGTTCTTCTTCCTTTCCCAAGGTAATCTGGTACAGTCCTTTACTTCTTAATAAATCCTCCATATGGGATTTCCATTGGAAGTAGTTGGTGTTGGTAAGATAAAGATCAATGGGATAAGCCATATGAAGTATGCAGTGAATATGGATTTAAAATTTGAAACCGATGGTCTAGATGGAAAGATATCAAAAAAATAGGTTGTTTAAGAAAACAACACTAAAAACAGACTTCATATGTGAAAGTTATGTTATTTTTAAAAAAGACACAAATGGTAACCAAAGAGCCACATTGCAGGTAGAAGTTGGTCCACATGGTAATACTCCTCCTAATAACCTCACTTTTACAAATAAGTTTCTTATGAAGTTATCCATTTTTATAGAATAAGAAGGATCATTTTTACAATGAAGTTACTTTATAAAAGAAAGTTGTATGCAAAATTAATAACGTTAAAATAAAATATTAAAGCTACTTATAGTGATTCACTTTTATAATTTAATTGAAATACACTTTACAATGGATGCATAAACGTTTTCAAAAAAGTAACAAAAGCAAGACTTGAACTCAAGACCTCTTACTTAATAAAACAACTTTTAACCAAGTGAGGTAGTGCAAAACATATTGTATTGTTTAGAAGGAGGATTGGGGTTGTTGTTGTTGTGGTGGTGGTGGTGGTGGTGCACGTCCTTGGAGAGAGTTCTCATAAAAATATTTTTCGATACAAGAAAAAAATTCCGCTTCTCGACGATAGCAAGGGTTAGATATCAGTTAGCTTACTCGAAAAATGCAATTTTCCCTCTATTTCTGATTTACCAAGATCACACAGAGTGCAGGACAAAGAACATACATAGACATAAAACCCTTTCTGATCTGTTTCTGATTTGTTGAGATCAAAATAGGCATGGGGAAAAGAGAATACATAGATCCGAAAGAGTAGAAACTTGAAAATAAAAGAAACAAAAAACTGAAATAATAACTTTGCAAAATTTTAAAAGGGTGTATTCTAGCTGTATACCTCTAGATCTGACTGAAATGGTCTTATCTTGGGAAAATGGAAACCTTTTCAAGTGAAACGAAAATCATTCTGGAATGAAACGAGCGCTCTGGACGCAATGGAATATTCCTATCAATCCATAAATGTACGAAAATGGCAGAAACCAAAGATAATTCAACACAGTTTCACGATCTCGATCACAACATGAGTGGGTCTTCAAATGCACTATGATACCTTGTTCGACAACACATGTATTCCAACAGAGGATGAACACCTTCAATAAACACTCACACAACCAAATCAAAGATAAAAAAAATTGATGTTTTCACGTAGTAAAATCCCTACGGGGAAACATCCACGACCCCAACTAACATGGCCACTAGGAACAATTTATTAATGCAAAAAAAAATCACAGAGAGATTTACAAGAGATTTTCTCACAATCGATGATCGAAAAATGACAGGCTCCATTCTCTTTAAATAGAAATCATGGACCAATTAAGTGTTAAGCCACAGACCATTGTAGCTGTTAAGATTGATGAGAATATGGACCATCAGATCACTCTATGTTGGGAACATATCATGGTCGTCAGATTTCCTAAAGAAACACACTTTTACCTAATGACGCATTATACCAAGTTGATCTTAACTAACTCCTAAGTGTATAAATATCCTAACATGTACCTTATTGTTTTGTGTTATACATTACTGAAATCAATTCAGCAACTTGATTGCTCTAAATCATGTTTGATTGTATCATCAATGAAATCAACGAACCCTATTGTTTTGTGTTATATTATTGTTGAAATTAATGAAACTACTAAACCAAACATTCTTTCATTGATGAATTGTACAAGGCCAAGTTCTTTCACTCACCTTAAAGTATACCCTTCCCATTTAACATGGATCTCTCTCACCAAATTACTGGGCATCGAAAGATTTTCAAAAACTTCAGATATCCTATATGAAAACTTCATCTAGAGGCCTTTAAAATCAAGTTAGAATTCATTGTTTCAATTGATTTACTAAAATTGAGTTTTAGTTCCCTTACCAAAACACTCTTGAATACCAAGGAAACTAGTTAATGCCAAAATTGGAGAAGAAACAATCCAATCGGTATCTGGTGGAGATGATAACTTTCATAGAACCACCATCGAACCATGCAATTTTGTTTCTTCTAGTGGACTTTAGAGGTTGTAGAGAGATCTATTTAAACTTAGGTTTAATGTAGAAGGATTTGAATAAATCATTCACTAAGGCTCATACTAAGTGCTTGGGGATATTTTCACATGATCATCCTTAATTTATCAATGCACTTTGTAATATCTAGAGATAGGTATTTTTTCATGAATCAAAATTGACAATCGTTTTATATGATTCCAATGTAGGATTGGAGTTCTTAAGGAAGTATGATCCATTATCAGGATTTGAAGATCGAACTTCCAAAGAAAGCCAATGTACCTATCATAATATAAATAATTGTTATTTTCAATGATTCCAAAATTTGACTCTTAAGAATATTAGTTTCATTAGAAAAAAAAATTATTTTGTTTTTAAGATATTAGTATCGGAAAATAATAAACCCTTTTATATTCAAATAAAAACAACAACCATGACATCAACAATCCACATGTTTGTGATTTCAATTCTCTTCTTGCAAAACAATATACTATAGAAAATTGAATATAATATATACAACTACTATTCTTGTGCGTCGCCTGCTTTTGACCTTTCCAATGCCAATTCCAATTAGTAGCTTTCTTTCCTTTCTCTGTGAGAAATTCTATTTCTTTCAACCTTTAACCTACCTGGATTCCACCGATCCTTCAACCTGGCCTTCATCTCACAACTAGCTTCCCCTTGTCTGCCTTCTCCCTTCGAGATCTCGATTGATCCCCACCCGACCTACGTTTCATACTGACTGCTTCTTGTATGTTGCCTTATATTCAAAGTTATACTATCGAGAATTATATTTATAGTATGAGTTTAATAAAAAACATATATTCTAAATCTATAATTATATAATAAAGAAATTTGCAAAATATTAATAAATTATTAGAGTATATATATTATAATATAGTATATATGAGTGTACATGCAAAACATATATGGTATATTATGTACTGATGTAGGACTTAATGTTTTTGCATTTATCAACACACCTTCTCATACAATTATCCATATGGTAAACTTAGTAACTAAAGTAAACTTAGCAGTAAGGAGAATTGTTTTTTTTAATGCAAACGCACATGTAGTTTGTTATAATATAGTAGATATGAGTGTAAAACATATATGGCATATTATGTATTGATGTAGAACTTAATGCTTTTGCATTTATCAACACATCTTCTCATACAATTGTCCATATGGTAAACTTAGTAGTAAGGAGAATTGTTTTTTAATGTAGCTTTATATGTAGTTTGTTTTTTATTTAGTTATAATTATTTTAATAAATCAAATTTGTTTCTAAAGTTATAATAATAATAATAATAATTTTTTTTAAGGTTGTTAAAGTATACAAAGGTATACATACCCTACTCTCTTTGGATTTGAATATGTGACTTTTAAATAGAAAACATATGTTCTTAATCATTAGGCCCATTTAGATTGTATAAATATACTCATAAAAATAGAATTGCATAGAGATTGGGCCAAGAGCAATCTTATGAAACCTAGTCATCAACAATGGATATTTACTTAAATGATATTTTATATAGATATCTCTAACAAGCTTTCTAATGTGAAAAACAAAGATTAAAATATTACAAGTTTTTACTTGATATTGTTCTATGCACACATTTGGTTGTGTTTTATTCATTGAGTTAATGCAAAAGAGTGTGCTAGAAGGAATTTCATAAGAGTTTATGTTTTTTTTGCAATGGAACCCACATTTAATTTCTTTTCTATTTAGTTATAATTGTTTTAATGAACTAAATTTGTTTCCAAAATTGTTGGACATCAATTTATAGTAAGTAAAGTAAACCTAGTAAGTAAGTAAAGTAAACCTAGTAATAAGGAGAATAGATTTTTAGATGTTATCATCACCTTTGCTTTGCTTTTGTAGATGGAATTTATTTTTATATTTGATTTTGGTGTAATGTTGTTTCATGTGTAAAATAATTCTAATAATAATATATTCATAAAGATAGAGTAGTTATCTTGTGAAGAAGCATAGTCATCAAAAATGGATATTAGATGATATTTATATAGATATGTCAAGCTTTCTAATGTAAAAAACAGAGATTGAAATATTACTCATTAAGTTAATGCAAAAAAGCAAGTAAACTTAGTAGTAAGGAGAATAGTTTTTTAGATGTTATCAACACCTTTGCTTTTGTAGATATAATTTATTCTTATATTTGATTTATGGTGTAATGTTGTTTCATGTGTGAATTGGATTATTGTATTCATTTTCTCAGCCGAGTCTTTTACGGAATTGGAATGCCGTTGTGCCCCATCTCGCTTTCAGGTTGTTTCCTAAAAATCAATGAGAGTTGATTCTTTCAAAATTTCAAAATTTTTCTATCGCGTTTCCGTCAATCCATGGGCCATATCTCTGCCGTGTCTTTTGGTATGAGAGGATTTTTCACTGCCGCGTTTGAAGCGCTCCAAATTTTTCCATTACACCCACTACCCGACCCTGACCTTAACAAAAGACCCTCAAGTCTTTTTGTCAGTCTAGTCTACTTGCCGGATAAATCGGGCCAGTGATATTTTGGCTCAAAAATATGCCATCAATGCAGCAGCCTCCTATTTATACAGCAACACCGATTCCAATTAAAGCACAATCCTTTGTACCCACTTTCAATACGGATAATTTTGCGGCCGTTGCACTTTTCTGCCAATATGGGTAACAGATATCAGATGCTATTATTCCTCTCTTCTTTTCTTCTTCTTGTTTCTGTTACAATCCAAGCTCCTTCGCCAACCCCGTCTGTATCTTCACCTTCACCTTCTCCGTCTTCTCCACCACCTCCACCCCCACCTCCATCAACCACCCCACCTCCGTCATCTCCACCCTCAACTACTTCACCTCCTCCCTTGTCTCCAAATACTTCACCTCCTTCTTCATCTCCGTCTCCAACTACTCCACCTGTTCCCTCTACTACTTCGGATGGTGGGTTGCATAGGGGTGTTCTTACAGTATGTGTGGCTCGTTCGCTTGTTTCTATGGTTCTCTTTGTGTTTTCGATGCTGTGAAGGAGGGGTCTGTCCTATTGCATTAGGTCAGCAGAGAACGACTCTGTATTAGGCCCGAGGGGCACTGTTTGCTTGATATATGAGTATATAAAAAAATGTTTTTAGATATCATGGTTTAGTTATAGAGTCTGTCTTCAGAATAAGAGTGGTTCCAGCGTGGGGTGGCTCACCTTTACATGGGACATTAGAATAAGAGTGGTTCCACCCTAGGGTGGCTCACCTTTACGACTTTACATAGCACATTAGATTGCAAATTGTTTTTCCTTTGTGGATTGATTGAGTTGTGAATGAGTAAGTAGGCATACTCATCTTGCAATTAATCAATAGTTATGTTAAGACACCACTTCTCTATGGTTTGTATCTACATAAAGATAATGGTATGTGTATATCGGCATAAAGATAATGGTATGTGGAGACTTATATTTTTTCATAGATAATATAGGATAAGACACAAGAGGAGCCTCGAATTGTCCTCATTACACTTAAAAGTTTAGCTTAGAAGTGGCTCTACCATATGCAAGCTTACAAGTGGGTGGTGAAGAATCCTATGAAGTGAATCAATATGTAGATTTAATGAATATATTAATATTGATACTATATTTTAAATCTCGGATCGATTATGATATTGATGTCATGTTTAGATCTTGTAGTTTAACATTTATCCATATATGTATCTTCAAATCTATATCTACATGTAGCTCTATAATATCAATCCTCATCTTTGTAACGCTTTATTTGCTTTAATGATTAATTGCAGCTATACTATATTTTAAATCTCGGATCAATTATGATATTGTTGTGTGCATGTTTAGATCTTGTTGTTTACCATTTATTCATATATGCATCTTCAAATCTATATCTACATGTAGTTCCATGGGTAATTAATGGTTTTTATGTGAACACAATCCATGGCAAGTTAATTTAAAAGATTTATCACTAATGTGTAAAGACTTTGAGAAAATTTATTGAAGGAAAAAGACCAATCTATATCAAGTGTTTACAAAAGGTACCAAGTGTATGGTGTTCTTTATTAGTAAATTTAAAGATGCAAACCATAAATAATAGATTTTACTCACATTTACTAAAAAATGGAAAATTACAACCACAATAGAAAAATAAAGAACAGGGATACCACAAAATGCTATACCTATACTCATGAAAGCAATGTTCACTTTCCTTTTCGACGGTGAAACCTCTAATTGAGTAGAGCTCCATTTACAATAAAATTCACAAGACATGTTATTACATTGCTTCTACTTTTTTATATAGTTATATCTACCTCCCAGGAACATTTTAGATAAGGAACTTTCTAGTAGGTGGAATCTTCTTGTAAGTCTTCTTACAATTATTGCTTCCAAATTACTACATGGGCCTTATTTATTAGAGATGGCTTCCATACATAGAGACACATCTATCTACTTAGGGGGTTAGAGTAGGACTCTAACATGCCCTCCCCCTTGAAAAAAATTATTGTCCTCAAGGCTAGAGATGAGGGAATTTCTAAAGGATCTCTATTATATCCCATGTGGCATCCTTGGATGGTGTATCCTTCCATTGTATCAAGACCTCCTCGATAGTGTTTTGGAAGAGAAGAGGTACTCTATTTTGTCGAGGACATCTTATGGTTGCAACCAAATGGAACCTTCTTCATCTAGTTTAGGAAGGCTTGCTTGAATACAACCACTTTATTTAAGTAGGAGGCCTGAAAGATTAGATGAATTTTACAGTGTCTTAGAAGTTCCAATTTGTAAGCCACTGACCCAATATGTTTGAGTATCTTATATGGGCCATAAAACTTTGGAGCAAGCTTCTGGTGGTGGTTGTCTTTGAGGGAGATTTGTATATAAGGCTACAAACAAAGGAACACTTTATCCCCTTCTTTGAAATTGGGTTTTGGAATGATGTTAATCATATTGTTGTTTGAGTTGATTCTGAGTCATTACCAGGTTATCCTTGAGAGTGCATAAAATGTCAGCCTAAGCTATGAGTGTTTTGTCGACCTCATGTACCTTAGAGCCTTCAGGTCATTCGTGTGGCACCATGATAAGTTCCATTATACCACCATTCTACTAGGGGTAACCACTAAATCCATTGGGATTGTTGTTCTGAAGTAAATCACCTAGAGTATGCTTACAAACACTTGCTGACAGCTTCAATTTGACCATCAGTCTAGGGGTGATATGTTTTGATGAAATTCAAATGAGTTCCTTGGAGTTGAAGCACTTGTTTCTAGAAATTGTTAGTGAAAGTGGGGTCACGGTCCATCACAATAGCTTGCATCATACCATGGAGTTTAAATATTATCTATGAAGACTTGAGAAAGCATGGAGGCTTTAAAGGGGTGTTGTAGAGTGCAAAAAAGAGCATGTTTGGAAAGACGATCACCCACAACCATAATGATGGATTTATTTCCAAACTTAGGTAACCCCACAATGAAGTCCATATAAATGTCAGTCCATATAGAAAGTAGAATGGGTAAAGGTTGTAGTTCTCCTTGAGGTTTCATTGTTTCCCCCTTGTGTCATTGACAAAGGTCACATTTTTCCACAAAAAATTGGATGTCCATCTTCATGCCTTCCCAAAAAATGAATGCTTGATCTATTCCTAGGTTTTATGAAAGCTATAATGTCCTAGTATTGGAGAGGCATGGAGTTTAGATAACACTTTGGAGTGTCTTAATATTGATCCTCATCTTTGTAACGCTTTATTTTCTTTAATGATTAATTGCCGCTAAACTATATTTTAAATCTCGGATTGATTATGATATTGATGTGTGCATGTTTAGATCTTGTTGTTTACCATTTATTCATATATGCATCTTCAAATCTGTATCTAATTGTAGTTCCAGGGGTAATTAATGGTTTTTATGTGAACACAATCCATGGCAAGTTAATTTAAAAGATTTATCATTAATGTGTAAAGATTTTGTAAAGACTTTGAGAAAGTTTATTGAAGGAAAAAGACCAATCTATATCAAGTCTTTACAAACAGTACCAAGTGTATGGTGTTCTTTATTAGTAAATTTAAATATCCAAACCATAAATAATAGATTTTGCCCACATTTACTACAAAAATGGCAAATTGCAACCACAATAGAAAAATAAAGAACAAGGATACCACAAAATGTTATACCTATACTCATGAAAACAATGTTCACTTTCCTTTCCGGGGGCGAAACCTCTAATTGAGTAGAGCTCTGATTACAATAAAATTCACAAGACATCTTATTACATTGCTTCTACTTTTTTATATAGTTATATCTACCTCCTAGGAACATTTTAGATAAAGAACTTTATTTTTTTTCTTTCAAATTACTACATGGGCCTTATTTATTAGAGATGTCTCCCATACATAGAAACACATGTATCTATTTAGGGGGTTAGAGTAGGACTGTAGCATGCTCTCCCCCTTAAACAAAGTATTGTCCTCAAGGCTAGAGATGAGGGAATTTCTGAAGGATCTATGTTATTTCCCATGTGGCATCCTTGGATGATGTATCCTTCCATTGTATCAAGACCTCCTCGATAGTGTTTTGGAAGAGAAGATGTACTCTATTTTGTCGAGGACATCCTATGGTTGAAACCAAATGGAACCTTCTTCATCCAGTTTAAGAAGGCTTGTTTGAATACAACCACTTTCTTTAAGTAGGAGACCTGAAAGATTAGATCAATTTTAGAGTGTCTCGGAAGTTCCAATTTGTAAGCCATTGACCCAATATGTTTGAGTATCTTATAGGGGCCATAAAAATTTGGATCAAGCTTCTGGTGGTGGTTGTCTTTGAGGGAGGTTTTTATATAAGGCTACAAACAAATGAACACCTTATCCCCTTCTTCGAAATTGGGTTTTGGAATGATGCTAATCATCCTGTTGTTTCAGTTGATTCTGAGTCATTACCAAGTTATACTTGAGAGTGCATAAAATGTTGGCCTAAGTTGTGAGTGTTTTTTCGACCTCATGTACCTTAGAGCCTTCAGGTCATTCGTGTGGCACCATGATAAGTTTCATTATACCACCATTCTACTAGGGGTAACCACTAAACCCATTGGGATGCCCCTCCTACTACAAACTAGTGTATAATTCATGAAAATCCATGGTGATGAGACTAACATCCTTAACCATTCAACACCCAACACAATGTCACAACCACTCATTTCAATAAAAAACATGTAGGTTTTCAAGGAATAATGACCCATTTGAAGACATATATTTTCACAACAACCACTGCATGTCATGGAACCACTATTATCAATCATAATCCAGGATTTGTTCACAACATGGATGATTTCTACCACTATTAATTAATATAATGACTTTGTGATTCCTGATGTAGCCAATCAATTTGAGGGTTTGGGGATCCAAAATACTAGTCAATGCATGCAGGTAGATCTATGTTTCAACATCCTATGGAGTAGATGGAGGAATTCCTTCAACTAGTGGAGGTAGAGTCTCCTAAGGTATAGATTTACCTTCATCATCCAAAATGTCCTCTGAAATGGCCATAAAGAGTTTTTTCTCCTTACATTTATGCCCAAGAAATTTTTTATCATCACATTTGTAGCATAGACCTTTAATTTGGTGCTCTGGAAGTTCAACATAGGTTAAATTGTGCATCTGGAGGAGTGGATAGGATGGAGAGGGATTGGTGGGGGGAGGAATAGTGGGATGGGGGAAAGGAATAAATGGTGGATTTTAATGTTGATAATTCACCACATTTTGGGCTTCCCTGGCTCTTTGAGAGGCTTCTTACCAAGTCATAGGATGAGGCATTAAGACTTAGGAACATATCTCTTCCTTTAGACAAATGATAAATAATTCATTGAAAAATGTATCTGACATGCCTTTGGTGTGGATGGAAAATTTCTCAAAAGTGGATATGAACTCTTCAATTGTAACAAATTGTTTAAGCTTGTTCAGGTAGCCCAAATAATGAGTGTCTATTTCAAAGTGTTCATAGAGGTCAAAAACAAATTGTGTCTAAGAAATATATCCCCAATGAGAGTTCTTATGCCATTGTAAGTATTTCCAATGTTCAAGATATACATATAAGACACCCACACATAGTTTCATTAAGTCATTTGTGATTCCATGTAGGGAAAATAATGTTCCATTAGAGTGACCCAGCCTATGGGATTGAAGCAATCAAATTTTTTGAGATCTAGTTTAGGGAGTCTATGTCACGTTTAAGTCATAGGGTCGTGAACAAATGGGGTACAATGAAGCTCCAAGGGATTATACGATTCAACTCCTTCCTTTTTGGACAACCATTCCTAACACTAATAACCCTTGGATTGATTGTACATCACCATGATTTGGGACATATGGCCTAGGATTGAGTCTAGTTTGGCTAGATTTGCATTAATGGAATCAAAACTTTGTTGGGAAAAGGAGTGGTTGAATTTGATTTTGTATTGTGACTCATCACATTGATTTTCCAAGGAGGATACTCTAGTGGCTGACTCAAAATATTTAGTAACCATATATATGTGGGTCCACAAGAAAAATGTTGATAAGAGTGGTACTTAGGTGATCAACCCATTGTTATGGGTTTATTCAGATAGTTGTTGCGTAGTGGGGCAAACATGTCCACTAAAAAAATTACTAGAGAGTTGGTACCATGACGATCAACTTGACACAAGGATTCCATTGAGATAGGTCTCAAATAAGGGTGTTATGAGGATCCATTTTTTTTTCTTTTTTTATTCCCGTGGAGTTATACTCTCACCTGAATAATACTATGATGTCAAAATACTCAAATTCTCAATAATGTAGTTTATGTAGGAATTTCATGGACTAGTAGTAGGAAGTGGGGTTCCCGGTGATAGAATGCATGGATTTGCAATACAATCATTTATGTAGGAAGTTCATGGACTGGCAACAAGGAGTAACGTTTTGAGGCATGTGGGAAAGGGAGTGTTATATGTTATAACTCTATGATACACATGTGGGTTCCAGCAATAGTACTCATCCCAATTTTTCAGGGCATTAACTAGGGAGACTCGATTGTAGCATTATCCATACTAAATTACCTAGGTATTAGAAAGAAATATTTCTAAGTGTTGTTCTCGGTGGAACTATAGAAACAAGACAGTTGATCAACTTATCTAAATCTAGTTTCAAGTAACTTAGGGGCATTCATATATATCCTATGGTACATGGAAGTGAAATTACATATGCTAGTGTTGTTTGATGTGGTATTGTCCAATGACGGGAATGAGGAACTTATCCTTGACTACAATTTTGTTGAGATCTCTAAAGTTAAGACACATGCACCATCTTTCTTGAGGACCATGAAAACTATGGACGAATAAGGACTTGTACTACGGTGGATGACACCATTGATGAATAACTCATAAATTATCTTTTCAATTTCATTTTTTTAGGAAAATCGATGGTGATCAATGCATACATTGGGTGGGAGGATACTTGGCATGAGTAGAGTAGAATGATGGGTATTTTTAAATACATATTGGTGTTTGGAAATACCAACTACATGTAAGGATGGATGGGTTGAGAAGGTGTCTCAAAGGCTTGAATGACATGGAACTAAGAGACATTTCTTGAATGCCATTTTTTAATAAGATTTTATATATGATGGGAGTTGATGATCTCTTGAGAACTAGTGGTGATTCCTTTGAAAGTGTAGTGATTCCCCTCCTGCTACAAACTCATGTATAACTTACAAAAATGCATGGTGATGGGACCTAACTTCCTTAACCATTCAACACCCAAGACAATGTCACAATGACTCATTGCAATAACAAGCATGTAATATTTCAAGGAATAATGACCCATTTGAAGCCAGATATTTTCACAACAACCACCACATTTCATGGAACCACTATTAGCAATCATAATCTGGAAGTGGTTCACAACATGGATGTAACAGTGTATTCCTTGGGATACCCATTATTGAATGCAATTATGGGTACTACCACTATCAATTAAGATAATGAATTTGTGATTCTTGATGTAGCCAATCAATTTGAGGGTTTGGGGAGCCAAAACACTAGTCAAGGAATGTCGGGAGATCTATGGTTCAACATTCTATGGAGTATATGGAGGAATTCCTTCAACTAGTGGAGGTAGAGTCTCCTAAGGTATAGATTTACCTTCATCATCCAAAATTTCCTCTAAAATGGCCATAAAGAGTTTTTTCTCTTTACATTTATGCCTAAGAAACTATTTCTCATCACATTTGTAGTAGAGACCTTTAATTTTGTGCTTTGGAAGTTCAACATGGGTTAAATTGTGGATCTTGAGGGGTGGATAGGATGAAGAGGGATTGGTAGGAGGAGGAATAGTGGGATGGGGACAAGGAATAAATGGTGGATTTTTATGTTGATCATTCACCACATTTTGGGCTTCCCTGGCTCTTTGAGAGGCTTCTAACCAGGTCATAGGATTAGGAATTAATACTTGGGAACATATCTCTTCCTTTAAACAAATAATAAAGAATTCATTGAAAAATGTATTTGGCATGCCTTTGGTGTGGATGGAAAATTGCTCAAAAGTGGAGATGAACCCTTCAATTGTACCAAATTGTTTAAGATTATTCAGGAAGCCCAAACAATAAGTGTCTATTTCAAATGTTCACAGTCTAGGTCTAAGACAAATTGTGTCTAAGCAATATATCCCCAATGAGAGTTCTTATGCCATTGTCGACATTGTCAATGTTCAGGATATACATATAAGACACCCACACATAGTTTCACTAAGTAATTTGTGATGCCATGTAGGGAAAATAATGTCCCGTCTGAGTGACCCAACCTATGGGATTGAAACGATCAAATTTAGGGAGTCTATGTCACATTTGAGTCATAGGATCATGAACAAATGGGGTACAATGAGGCTCCAAGGGATTATACGATTCAAATCCTTCCTTTTGGGACAACCAATCCTAGCACTAATAACCCTTGGATTGATTGTACATCACCATGATTTGGGACAGATGGTCTAGGATTGAGTCTAGTTTGGCTAGATTTGCATTAATGGAATCAAAAATTTATTGGGAAAATGAGTGGTTGAATTTGATTTTGTATTGTGACTCATCACATTGAGTTTCCAGGGAGGAGACTCTAGTAGCTGCCTTAAAAGCTTTAGTAACCATAGATATGTGGTTCCACAAGGAAAAGGTTACTTAGAGTGGTGCTTATCTGATCAAAGCAACGTTATGGGTTTATTGAGATAGTTTTTGGGTAGTAGGTCCACCAAAAAAATTTATTGGAGAGTGGTACCATGATGATCAACTTGACACAAGGATTCTATTGACACAAATATTCCAAACGAGAAAAAAGGCCTCCTAAAGCCATACTAAACCTAAAAATGAGGTGACGACTAATAATATTGTGTTATGTTCAAGGGTGACACAAAAAATTTCCATATATAAAATATTAGACTCATTCCCATCCCTTTTTTTCTATTTTTTTTTCTTTTTCATATTATAAAATCCTGAAAAGGAATAAAAGAATGCTATGATATAGTGGAGGAAACGAGTGTAGCGGGAAAACAAACTAGTTCCAAGAACAAATAACATACCTATGCTTAATGCAAGGAAATCATGTGTAGGATATGGACACTCGAGGAAAATTTTCCTCTATGGATACGAATTTTAAGTCACAAAGGATAGTATTGCAAGGTTGGTAAATTTCCAAGGATGCATATACAATTGGCTACACCACATCAAGTTGAAGCCGACATTAGGTCCAAAAATCACAAGCGGTCAATATGCGATCCAAATGCAACTCATCACAACAAATTTTTGGAAGCTTTGGGGGTAATTTGCCAACAATAGAACAGAAGAAGATACGAATCTTCAATGAAAAGTCATGGCGGGAATAGATAGGGATTTCGAGCCTATGGAAAAATTGCAGCATGGGTGCCAAAAGGGATAATGAGGAGCTAACTAGGGCACCCATGAAAAGGTAAGCTATACCGTCTGTAAATGACACCTTTAGATCCGTAAATGACACCTTTAGAGTAGCTTGAAGATATAATGTTGCAATGAATGGGGTTGACCCTATGGAAAATATGTGATCTATATGGATAAATGCATAATGCAGGAGGAATGAAACCTACCCTATATGCTAGTAAGGAGCACAATACCTGTTGAAGATGTCGAAAAAATCCAACAAATGTAGCAACACATAAATGATTGAGCGCCATAGGTATTGACCAGAAAAAGATTGAGAAGAAGATACGAGGATTCAACACAAAGTCATAGTAGGACTAAACAAGGCTCCCAAGCCTTTGAAAGTATTCCAACGTGGGTGAAAAACTGCAAATGAGGTTCTAACTAGGGTACCCATGAACATTAGGCTCTACCACGTGAATTACAACACTTATAAAAAACAAAGAAGGTTTTGTGTTGCAACTCAGTGGGGTCGATCCTAAGAAAAAATGAAACAAAAAATGGATAATTCAAAAAGGCATTGAGAGAAAAATCTAACCTATATGCTAGTTTCGAGATCATTACTTGTCAGAACAGATCGACATGGAAGAAAAATTACCAAATAAAATTGTCTTCAAAGTCTTATATATAATACTAAAAACACTCACTCAAAAGTTAATAAGTCCAATATAGAAACTTCTGATAAAAACAAGTGTTATGGGATACAGAACTTGAAAACAACAAACCCTAAAAGTAAAATATATACAAAGCATTGCATAGCCTTACTAATTATGTACAGTAGTGCTCTAGGCAGAGCTCATCGCAAGGCTCAAGCCAAGGGTTTCTTCGGTAACCAACCTGTAAAGCTTCCATTTCAAGAGGAGGACGAAAATCCATAATCACGGCTTCAAGGATAGCCTTATTTGAAGGAAATTCAACATCTAGGAAATTGAGACTCGAAGACTCACCAATATCAAGACTCGAGGTCTCACAAATAGTAAGATCAAACTTAAGAGGAAACATTAGATTTCTTGGGATCCCAAGATCGTTCCAATCAAAGGAAACCATCATGGGACTTGGAAGGATCAGAGGACTCGAAGAGAGTGGATTTTCATCTTGTTCAAAAGGTAATGATCTGGAAATGCTAAAGACACGGTCAAAAGACACATCACTCCCCGAAAGAGGAGTAGGATCAGTCGAATATTGCATCGGTGAGACCACTTTGGTAGACTGATCAATCTCCAAGAGAAGAGTGGGATCAGCCGAAGATTGCATCAAAATGACCACTTCCTCAACCATTGGTTGAATAGGATGCGAGATAACATGGTTAAGAGACACATCACCCCCAAAAATGAAAGTGGTATAGACCGAATATTGCACCGGAATGAACACTTCATCAACCAAAGATTGAATAGATTGTTGGGAAACCAAAGATGACTTCGATCTAGAAGGGCCTTCAAACAAGGACCACACTCTTTATACCATGAAAATAACAGGGCACAAATGAGTAAGGTGGTCTCCCTTGCAAATATTAAAGAGACAATTAGGATTACAACCTATACATCTAGGCTTCTCAATTGTATCAATGCCCCCATAAGAACTTGCAACGATCAATGGTGTTGTGGATACATTTGTAAATATAGACAGAAACAAATCTCCCTAGTTTGGGAACCCGAAACTAGAACAAAACACAACAGTATAAATTCCTTTCCTTAGATTTTAGAATAGAAATACGAGTATATAAGTAGATCATACCTTTTTATCCAAAGTTTGTTTTCGTTAATTGAAGCTCCAAATTCGATCCCAAAGTCTTTTGCTACGTATTTGTATAGGAATCAAACAGAACAAGTGAAAGAAACAATACAACACATATTTCGATAAATCTATGTAGATGGCCAAGGAAAAATATAATAAAGATGATATACAAGCTTTATAAGAAAGGGAAAATATAATTGCATTAATAAATTAAGAAGCATCTTACAACCAAGCCTTGGAATTGACAAACTCCTTCCAACAATTCAATGCTTCAATACCCATGCAACATCCATGGATTCCATCACCATCTCTTGAGTACTTTGGCACAACTAAATCTCTTATGGCCAAAGTGAGATTCAAAAATTCTCAATTACAAATCTAGATCTATTCTCAATTCACCATTAATTGATTCCTCGACACTTGTTATTCTAATTAGCCTTTCCATTTAGAAGATTCCTCCATTTAAAGATTGGAGAGGAAGACATGAGTAGATTAGGATGAGAGGTTAGGATCTCACTAAATCAGGAGAGACGGGTGAGATCCAAAATGATCGAAAAACAACTCATCATTGAAAATTCTCTTCTAGAGGCTTCGAGAATTTCTCCATTTCCCCCACGTACAAAGGTTGTCACACCCTTAAACCTCAGCAAAAAGAATCATTGTCACACCTTACAATGATGCAACAATATGCGACAAGTGAGGTTGTCGCACCTTGCTAGAAAGCAATGAGCGATAATCTTGAAAAACATAGTTTTTTAAGGATTTCCTCAAGTTCTTCATTTTCCCAAGAAAGGTTCTTCCAAATTATTTAGGGATTGTGACAATAATCCTTCAAATGAAAATATATAGGCACACATCATCAATGTGATCAGTGTGACAAAAATAATGTGTAATAGGTGGGTTTCCCCTGACTTGATTAGCAGAGGCTGAGTTTTGGTCTCCAACATAACTTTGTTAAGAACCAAATACTTGCATACATAAACTCCACAAATATTCAGAGAACGATATAGAAAACCATCACTTTATTATATCAAAACCCTTGGGGTAGGGAAACACCATATAATGGATCATATTATGGAAGGGATCATCTCATGTTCACTTGCCTCTTTGAGGGGGCTTCCTCCTAATGAACTTCAACTCCAAATACAATAATTCTCTTCATATCCCATTACATTGCTTGAATCTCTTTACATAGTGATACCATCACCTAAGAACATTCTAGAAGAGGAATATTCTAGAAGTAGAACCTTCTAAGAAGTTCTCTTACATTTAGTATATCTAACTACCCATTTATTATATCTAAGTACCATAGTGGACCTTATTTAATAATATAGTGGACCTAGTCCACCTTACATTGAATGGCCTCCACTATTATCACTATGGGCCCT
>ML870558.1:0-11670 GCA_009831015.1 Picea engelmannii | reverse complement strand
ATGTAGTGACAGTCACAGTGACAATGGCAGTGACGGTGGTAGTGACAATTGGTATACATTTATACTTCAAGGCGATAGTATGGGGCAAGGAAAGGGGGTTGTAGCCTCCTTCTGTTGGTGCTGGAGAATTTAGGGAGTTGGAGCTTCCTTTTGGTTAGAGCCAGAGAATTCAAGGACTTTTATCTTACTTCAGGTTGGAGCTTATAAATAGGGGTTCATAGCCTCCTTCCAGTTGCATCTGGAGAATTAGGAAGGTGCTTCCAGTGAATGTAATCTTTAATATATATAAGAAATCATTACGTGGTTCTCTCCCATTTTGGTTTCCACATAAATTCCAATGTACTGTGTATTTGATGTGATGTGATGCTTCTTATGTTTATGTGTTCATTGATGATATACCGTTGATTGATACATTGGTGATATATTTCTTATTAAATTGAAGTTGATATACTGTGGTTAAAAGTAATAAAAGTGCTCATATTGATTCACCCCCCCTCTCAGTATTCCAACAATAGACTCTATCACCCAAATTGTAGCCTATGATTTCAGGAAGACAATACACAAGGGGCATCATTCAAACCAATGGGATTGAGAATGGAAAAGATCACTTTTTGAGGGATTGTTTTGTTGCACTGGGGTGTACAAATCCTCTAGTTGAGGGGTAATGGTGGGCCTCCAAATTTTCTATTTTATGCCCCATCCTATATCTAAATTTGACTCATTTTTTACTTAATCCAAGGTCTCCATGATAAATATTCATGCTTTTCAAATATCGGTGTATACATTATGACAAATACTTATCTAATTCATAAAATTTTCTTTAATTTCATGTCATTGATATTAAGTGATTTTTTATGATTTGTTCATATGTTGAAAGTGAGAACTAATGTGATATACAAAGGATAATAGTGTAGGAATTTGATCTACAAAGACAAGGATGATCTCCCTCGTTTACGACTTCATACCACTTGGATGAATGTTGGAGAAATTTGAGGGATCTTGTCCATTCATTATCTTTAGAGATATTGGAACTTAGATGTGGCCTTAATAACCTCAAGCAATTCAAATATTTTCTAATTTAGGGGTTTCAAATTGTATAGGAGGGAAATCGGTCCCTTTGAGAAACATGCATAAATTTAGGAAGTTATGGGACAACCGTCATCAATCAAGGGATTGATTGGAAGACTTAGATAGGACTCTTTTTCAAATATAAATAGAGGCATAGTTTATAGGATAAGAGTTCAATATTTTGTATTATTATTCTTATCTTTCTAATGGTTAAGATAATTAAAATTGCACTAGGAAGGAAAATTTATGCCCCGATGTTTTATGACATTTTATGAATAAAGGAGATAGATTTATGTTGCATTATTGAGCGTTGAGTGTCTCCAATGGTTCTAGATAATTCCTTGACGAGGGCCCACTCAAGGAGAGGAATAGGGACCCCTATGATAATTTCCTTCTTGTCTTTTGTTTCTATTTTTTCTAATAGATAGACTTATGTAGTAAACAATGCAATAGTTTAATTTATGCTAATTTAGAACAATTATGTGATTTTCTTGCTTTTCTGAACAATACTTTTATTTCTTTACTTCATGTCTTCCTTTAAATGTTTTTACTTTAAAAAGTTTAATACTTTCAGGTACATTAAATAAATCTAATTTTATTACTGATGTAGTAAGGATTGAATAATATAGTAGCAACTTAAGGATCATTGGTTAATTAATTGATTGGACTCATTAACTTAAATCTTTATCCAAGATGCAGTGACTCTAGACCTCCATCTACTATTTACACATTCTCAGAGGACATAGGAGTGAAGGTCATGAACTGAATGGCATAAAAAATCAACGGGAATGAACTTTCAATTTTGGGCATTTGGATTATGTAATTTTAAGGAGTAGTAGTTCATATTTGACCTTTGTAGTCACATATGTAGTGCATAGGAACTTGTAAGTTTATGTAACAACCGAAATTGATTAATTTTATCATAGTTTTTAATTTAAATTTAATTAATTACTAAAATATATTAATGAGTGTTTTATTATTTTATTATTAAAAGGTGGGTGAAGTAATTAATGGGGGGATAAGGATGTTGGGGAATTAATGGGGGAATAAGGTTGTTGGGAATTAATGAGGGGGATTTGAGAGAGGAAGATAAGGAAGAAGGGGAGGACTTGGAATAGGGATCTAATTTCTGTTTGAGGATTTCTGAATTTATAAAAGGGAGAGGAGGAGAAGGAAATTGGAGGAATGGTTTTTTTGGGAAGCTCTCACAGGGAATTGCTGTTGCTGGGAATTTTTGGCTTGGGGGCCAGGAAACCATATGGATTCCTGGAGCTAGGGAGACGAAGAGGCCGTTCCTAGTTGGATGGGAGGTTAATATTCAGTCTGGGCAAGAAGAGGAACATGATCAGACATAAAAGGGACTAGATAAACCAACCTGTAGGTGGAGGTATGTATATGCTGTTGTTATCATTATTCTGTTGTTGCTGCTGATATTATTATGTTGTTACTCTCTATTCCTGGTTTATTCCAAGTATAAGAAAATCATGAAATAAATTCTAAACTACATTTATAAAACTTTTTAATTAGTTTGAGTCCTGAAAATAACCAGACTCTACATATACTGGGAATTTTGGGCTCGTGGGCCAGGAAACCGCAAGGATTCTTGGAGCTAGGGAGCCGGAGAGGCTGTTCCTAGTTGGCTGGGAGGTTAATACTCAATTTGGGCAAGATCCACATCATCAACAACATCATCAACTAGAAAAGGCCTGAATCAACTGAGCTTCAAGTTGAGGTAAATACCTTATGCATTCTCTTCTATCATTATATTGTTGTTAATTATTATGCTGTTAGTATGCTGCGGTTGCTATGCTAGTATGCTGTTGTTAGTATGCTGTTGTTACTATGCTATTAATTATTATGTTGTTAGTTATTATGATGTTAGTTATTATGCTGTTAGTATGTTGTTGTTGCTAAACTGTCAATTATTATGTTGGTAGAATAATATCAAGAACAAAGATTCTAAACTAAGTAGAATCAGTAGTTAAAGAAGTAGATTAGAAAGTATTTATGTATTTATTTTTATTTTTATGAGGCTCTGTAAAGGGAGGAGGATAAGGGAGAGATGATATAACTTGTGGAGGAGATTTTTTTTTTTGGAGGGTAAGAAAATTTGGGGGAAGAAGGATGAAGAAAGGAAAGAAGGAGTTGGAGTGAACAGTTTGGCTTGAGGTCTCTCACATCAACACAATTCCACTGTATATTCCATGGTAGGGTGTGGACCCTAGTCCTATTAGGAGGGGTGGAGGCATTTCCCACTGTGTATCCTCTGAAACCTAGAGTCATGGGAGGACAGTGTTAACTCACGCTCCCCTAGACGTGTGATGATGACTACTAGTTGCCTGTCGAGGAAGCTTGGTCAAGAGATTTGACACTTCTGCTTACGGGTTCTATTTGGAGTTAGGTCAATATAGTTGATGCTCCAAGATAGTCCAGCAGAGGAAGGATAGGGATGGAAGATGGAAGTAAGTTAGGGAGGAAGGATGAATAGAATTAGTTGAGAGTGTGTGGGGATTTCGCCTTAGAGAAGTTCTTGATTCCCTCTTTTTGAATATGTGTGTGTGTGTGTGTGTGTGTGTGTTTATATTTACTTAACTAAACTACAATTATCTAAGTAAATGTTGCTTGTGCTAAATTATTGCAATTGAGGAATTTCGTGAACATCTAAAATAGTTTACTATCTTTTATGAAATGAATGGTCTCGTTGGTTGGATCAGACACATACAATAATTAATTTAGGTGTGATACTTATTTTTAATAGTACATGTACGAGTCCTATATGTGCTAGCTACACATGTATGCCTTGCACATGTACACTAGTATGTATAAGTGTTTTAAATTGATGATGTTGATTATTTGTGGCAGATGTATGAATCGTGTGTCGTTACCCTTGTATTGTAAATTAGTCTAACTTTGAGACAAAGTTTCTTGAAGGGTGGGTGTATGTAACAACCCAAATTGATTAATTTTATCATAGTTTTTAATTTAAATTTAATTAATTATTAAAATATATTAATGAGTCTTTTATTATTTTATTATTAAAAGATGGGTGAAGTAATTAATGGGGGGATAAGGCTATTGGAAATTAATGAGGGGGATTTGAGAGAGGAGGATAAGGAAGAAGGGGAGGACTTGGAAGAGGGATCTGATTTATGTTTGAGGAGGAGGAGGAGGAAATTGGAGGAATGGTTTTTTTGCGAAGCTCTCACAGGGCACTACTGTTGTTGAGAATTTTGGGCTTGGGGGCCAGGAAACCGCAAGGATTCATGGAGATAGGGAGTCAAAGAGGTTGTTCCTAGTTGGCTGGGAGGTTAATATTCAATCTGGGAAAGAAAAAGAACATGATCAGACAAAAAAGGGACTAGATAAACCAACCTGCAGGTGGAGGTATGTATATGCCGTTGTTATCATTATTTTGCTGTTGCTGTTAATATTATTATGTTGTTACTCTCTATTCTTGGTTTATTCCAAGTATAAGAAAATCATGAAATAAATTCTAAACTAAATTTTAGAAAACTTTTTAATTAGTTTGAGTCCTGAAAATAACTAGGCTCTACAGTGTACATGATCCTCAGGTTGATAATTAAAGTGAGTTGAGGGATTAAAAATCTATTCTTTGACCCAAAACTAAGAAAATCATGTCAAGTATTGTTCCTTCCTTCCCTTTTATTGGTAAATAATCCATTCTTTTGGTAAGACACTTCTTTTCTTGCTAAAACTAGAGTTAAGAAAAATTCCACATTTTCTCTTAATTTCAACTTGATTCCGCTAGTGGACTCAACTAAATTGGGGTATGATTTCAGATTAGAACTATCTCGTTTGGGAGGTTTTTTCCCCCCAAAATTGATTAGTTTTGGAGAAGACGAGGAAATCTTCCATCCACCACTTCCCATATGAGCCATTTTTCCTTTACTAGAATTTAGATTTTGTTGGCACCCTACGGGTTTGAAGACTGCACACGCGCCATAAGTCAACAATGTTTGCGTGCCCAAGAATATTGTTAAGCCCTAGACAAATCCCCATGTTATGTATAAAACCCCTTCTTAAGCCCTAGATACTAAATTATTACATTTCTAGTGTTGTATGTGTTAATCAGGTAGAACCCTTCATTGCACCCTTTCATCATAATTGGACCATTTGTCATATATATATATATATATATATATATATATCAAAGAGACCTAGTCTTAGGATCATGTTATCTCATTTTAGATGGTAATCTGAATTGGGTATATTGTAAAAGGAGACCCCCCCCCCCCTAGAAGCAAACTATATTCATTGACTTTTTTTTATCATTTTTAAGGTGTTGGATCATAACATTTGGTATCAGAGCATCGATAATAGGGGTTTTCTTCTCCAAGAGAGTCATATTAACATTTTCTCTATAAAATTTTTTTTTTGGGCCGATTCAGATAACACAAAATTGATTTTACTTAGATGACATATCAAGGTACCTATGGTACATATTTTAACTTTTGGGTCATTATAATTTTGGAGATATAGCCTATGGAGTATGGAATATAAGGTTTTGACTCATGACATATCAAAGTACTAAAAAATGAAATTTCATACTCAGAAGGGCCAAAATTTCATAAATACATAAGAATGAGGGTTTTGCAGGAGGACAAACTCCAAATTAAGGGTTTTAAAGGTATGTAACTTACAATTGGAATAAATTTTTACTGAAATATAAGTTTTTGGTGATTCAGATTTGGGATAAATAGGAAAAAGAGGAGAATTTTTGTTTTCTCACATGGTTCCAATGGCTCCTCCAAAATTTACTTCACCAACTAAACCTCCAGAGAGCTCAACCATGAATCAAGAAGAAAAACACAATTTTTTTTTATCAAATTGAAAGATGAAAAAGAATATGGATGAGGTGGAAAATAAGATGGATGAAAATAGGAAAGATATGGAAAATCGTATGGAAAAGAATATGTTATGATTGCAAATTTCCATGTCTTCCATGATCTCACATGATCTAGATGAGATACTCCCTAAATGAGATATGGAGATGTAAGGAAATCATGGAAATAAGGAGAAAAATGGTGTTGAGACTCAATCACATATGGGGAGTATTTTATCACAATTGGGGAGAAAAAATACTGAATTTCATAATCATTCATTACTTCAGTATCAAAATTATCAAGGTTTCAATGTGGCACCAAGGAACTGGTTCATTCCAAATATCGATATGAGGAAGTTTGATCGTAAATATCTTATAACATGGATATTTCAGATGGAGAAATTCTTTGGTCTACACCAAACACCAATATTACAAAAGGTACATGTTGCATCCTTGTATTTAGAAAATGAGAAATTTGTGTGGTATCAAAAGGATTCTGTGAAAGAAAAAATAATTCTATTATCTCTTGGTGCATTTTTACGGATGAATTGATATCACATTATGGAGATATTAAGAACAATACACTCTTTAGTCAACTAATATATCTCTGGGAAAAAGGTCCAATTACATAGCACATTATGAAATTCCAAAAGCTTAGTCTCAGGGTAAAGAAAATTCATTAGGATAATTTTTTAGATCTCTTTATGGGAACTTTAAAGGTGAACATTCAACATGAGGTGCGTCTCTTCGAACCTAAATCCATAGGGAACGATTTTAGTATGCCAAGGAAAGTGGAAAAAAAAATATGGCTACTAGAAGGGTGGCCACAAATAACTATAGAGAGCACCATGTTCCATCTCGTAAACTGACAAGGTGACACCTCAACAAATGGATGAAAAAAGAGAAAAGGGAATATTTTTCAATTGTGACAACAAGTACAATGAATGGCATAAATGTAGTGAGAAGAAATTATTCTACATTGACTATGAAGAGGAAGAAGATAAAGAATTGGAACCATCATAAGAGATAGATCTAGAAGAGACTACTCCAACAATATCTTGTCATGCATTGGCCGACATCAATACTCCACAAACCCTTAAGATACAAGGATAAAAAAAAGAGAGGCAACAATATTGATTGATTATGGTAGTACCCACAATTTCATCAATTACAAATTAGCAAAAGATCTCAATTGTTGTGTATATCCAACACCATAGTTTCAAGTAATGATTGCAAATGGAGGTACCATAATTTTTTCTGGGAAGTTCCATAGAATGAAGATCAATATAGGGGAGCATTTTTTGGATAGTCCCATGATTTATATCCAGGTGGATGGTCCTAATGTTGTATTAGGGGTCTAATGGTTACAATCATTGGGAACAATGGCGATTAATTTTCAAGATCTTTTCATGAGATTTTACTCAGATGGAAAGCAAATTGAGCTTAGAGTCCAAGGGAAACCCTCTATGATGATAAGCTCTAGTAGCATGACAAAATTACTCAAAAAGGGACACCATGGTGTAATTTCACAATTGTGCTCACTTGATGTTCAAACAACTATATCTTCCACTCCATTAAATCTCCAAATAGTTATCAACAATCATTCCAAGGTATTTGGTGAAATTCCCAAGGGTATTCCACCTACTCGAGATAATGACCATGCTATTCATTTGAAGCTAGGAAGTGTAGCACCTAACATTAGGCCTTACAATTATCCCTATGCACAAAAGAGTGAGATTGAGCATATGATCCAAGAAATGTTAGACGTCGACATCATTCAACCTAGCCAAAGTTATTTATCTTCACTAGTGGTGATTGTTATAAAAGGGAGGGTTCATGGCATATGTGTCCAAATTATAGACATCTCAACAAAATGACCTTAAAATATAAGTTTCATGTTCCTATCACTGATTAATTATTAGATGAATTGCATGGAGAAAAAATATTTACTAAGTTAGATCTTCATTTGGGCTATCATCAAATCCGAATGAGGCACAAAGACATTCCCAAAACAAATTTTAGATCACGTGAAGTCCATTATAATTTTTTGGTTATTCCATTTGGACTTACTAATTCATCTTCAACATTTCAAATATTGATGAGTGATGAAAAATGCGGGGGGAGTGCTTTATGACTCTCGTGGATCAAAGGTTCTTTCCTTTGCGTGGGGTTTCATACTTGCTTCCAATAACCAAGCAAAGGTTGTGGAAGTTTATATGGTACTAAAGCTTATAAAATAGGATAATTACAAGGATATTTTTGTAAGAGTGTCCACTCAGAATTGGTCATTAATGGGATTCAACATCTATAAAATGACACCAATTGAGTTTTCAAAGAAACTATCAAAGAATCAACCAAGAGAGGGAGAAATTTCATTCTGTTCAATTCTATGATATCCTTAGATACCTAAACTCTAGGGAAAAAACTTTGGAAAAATAAGCCCGATCCCTTGAGTAGGGGAGGATCAAAGTCAATGATGTTCTTTTTGTTCATCTTCTTCCTTAATATGGTAGGATTATTTATTTAAAAAAAGGGATTTTTTTTGAATTCAAGGATCAAATCCAAGGCTTGTTTATTTATTCAAAAAAAGGGGGTATTTTTTAAATCAAGGATTAATGTCAAAGGTGTTTTTTTCCCCCCCCATCCAATGATTTCCTGGAAAATGTCACCACTCAACCTCATGACACAACAACACTGTCCCATATCACCAATATATACTGCCTGGTACATGCATATACACTCACCCACACATATTAAAATCCCTTTTGGGATGATGATGGTTATTCAATGTGGGATTTACGATCACTCCTTCCAACATCATCTCCCACCACAATGACATTGTGTGAACACTCATCTAGATACATTTACTAGTTCACCTCACCATGGTTTTTAATCCCTGGAATTTTGTTGGGAATTGTGAATTCTCTTTGTTTGTTTTTTCTTCATCTCTCATTCATAGAGTGGAATAAATTTCAATCAGTAAGGTCAACAACATGTTTGGGATTGTAACATGGCATCGTGGTTCTAAACAATATCACTTCTCATCATGCACGGTTTGAGAATTGAAGGCATACATGGGAGCTCAAAAATGTGAATTGGAGTTTCAGAAAACAAAGATTGCTCAACTTGAGGCCAAGCTGGAGGAGAAGACCCATAAACATGACATGGAGACTTGCATTATTCTCAAGGTTGTGAATAAGAAGAATAGGGAAATTCAGTCCCTTCGCTAGGAAAATCAAGAAATTTTCCAACAATGGATGTAGAACATGAATCCAAGGAACATGAAGTGGATTAACAACTTCAAGTCGACATAGAGAAACCAATGGAGACTGAACATGATTGGATAGAGGACACCACCCTCAAATTACAATAATTGAGCACTTATGACATGTAAAGTCATCTTTTTGTTACACTCGTATGTAAGAATCTATACTTGGAAAAGAGGCACTCTGTCATATCCTTATGTAGAAACTTTTGCATGTCCAAAAAACGAATTATCTGTTGATATATTGTTTGCCCATCTTTTTGAACTCATTGTATCTCTTTGTTGATTCATCCTTTTCTTCAGCTCTCTTTTTAAATGAAAATTAGTTTTTTTTTGTTAAAAAACAAAATAAATCAAATCTTGGTGACTTTTATTTCCAATCCTTTCCTTAGAAAATTTGTGTTAGTATTTTTTTTATGACAAACTAATATACAACAAAAATTGGGAAGAGCATATACAACATGTTGACAAAATATTACAACTATTGGAAGAGCAAAAACTTTATGCAAAGCCTTCCAAGTGTGCCTTTGAGGTTCAACAAGTGGAATATTTGGGTCATATTGTATCTCATAAAGGTGTAAAAGTGGACCCTAACAAAATTAAATCTATGAGGGAATGGAAAATTCCCAAAACCTTGAAGAAACTTAGAGGATTCTTAGGATTGAAAGGATATTACCACACGTTTGTCAATAACTATGGTTACATAGAAACACCTCTAACAACATTATTAAAGAAGGAAGCATTTTATTGGACTGAAGCAACAACCCAAAATTTTTGAAAAACTTAAGGAGGCTATGTGTACAACTCTCATCCTGGCCACACCTGACTTTACAAAAACATTTGTTATGGAGTGTGATGCCTTGGGCCAAGGAATTGGTGCAGTATTAATGCAAGAAGGAAGGTCATTGGCCTTTGAAAGTATCCAACTTAAAGGAAAAACCTTACTCAAACCCATTCATGAAAAATAAATATTGGCCATACAACATGCAGTTCAGAAATGACACCCTTACCTAATAGGAAGACACTTCAAAGTAAAAAGAGATCATGATAGTTTGAAGTACTTGTTGGATCAACAATTATGTTTAGAAGAGGAACAAAAATGGGTTATAAATATGCTTGGTTATGACTTTGAAATTATTTACAAAAAAGGAAAACATAATATTGTGGCAAATGTCATTTCAATAAAAGAAGAAGAAATAGAAGGTTCACTATGTTATATTTATATTCCACAATCTGATTGGGTGGAAGAAGAAAGGATAGAATGGAAGGAAGATCAAAAGGTATAAAAGATCATTCAATGACTACAAGAGGACCCCACTTCATCAGAGAATTTTGTGTGGAAGAATTATTTTCTATGGTATCATGATCACCTATATTTATGTAATAATTCCCAACTCAAATAGAAGGTCCTTTTGGAATTGCACACTTCTCCTATAGGAGGACATTCAGGATTCTTGTAAACATACCATAGGATCAAGAATGATTTTTTCTGGGAAGGTCTTAAAATTTATGTTCAAAATTTTTTGTTTGAATGTTTGGTCTACCAACAAAACAAGGGAGAGACGATCAAGACTCCGAGTCTCCTACAACCATCAATTATACTAACTCAACTTTGGGAAGAAGTTTCAATGGATTTTGTTACAGGTCTACCAAAATATGAAGGAAAGAATGTCATCATAGTAGTAGTGGATTGACTGACAAATTATTTCCATTTTTTCTCTCTTTATAATCATTTGAAAGAAAGTACAATATCCAAAACATTCATGGAAATAGTTCAAAAGATACATGGAGTCCCCAAGATTATTGTAAGTGACAGAGATCCAATTTTCACTGGAAATTTTTGGAATGAATTATTTTCTTGTATGGGTACTCAGTTGGCTCATAGCTCATCTTACCATCCTCATTTCGATGAGAAAACTGAGATTTTGAATAAATGTATAGAAGGACATCTTCATTGATTTTCATATGATAAACATACACAATGGTTTAAGTGGTTTCCCTTGATAGAATGGTGGTAGAACACATCCTTCCATACTTCATCAAAAATGTCCCCATTTATGGAACTTTATGGATTTCATGCTCCATCCATTACATCACCTTTGAAAGGGAATACACAGGTTCAAGCAATGAAGGACCACATAGGGAACCAAAAACATGTTCTCAAACTATTGAAGGGAAACTTGGTAATGGCACAAAATAGGATGAAACAAGAAGTAGATCAACATCGTGGTGAAAGGGAATTTGAACTGGGGGATCGGGTATTTATGAGGATATAACCACAAAAAAAGATGTCCCTCAAGCAACAAAAGAAGGACAATAAATTAGCACCCAAATATTATGCCCCCTATGAGGTTTTGCAAAGGATTGGAAGTGTGGCTTACAAATTAGAGTTGCCTCCATTTTCACGTGTACATCCAATATTCCATGTTTCTTGCTTAAATAAGGTCATTGGAAACAATATATCAGTCCAAACTATTTTACCAGAGATTAATGA